>JBBPBX010022152.1:0-35088 GCA_038048925.1 Garcialebias charrua
ACTAATGAGTTCACTTGATAGCTTTCGTCTTTACCGTCCAATCCGGCTGCTATCCGAAACCTTTCGAAGCGGCGAATCCAGTTGGGCCATGACGAATAATCACTGAAATCCAAGTTTTCAGGTGGGTTGATCGAGAACAGGGAATCCATCCTCTGTTCGTCGTGTCCGCGGCGTTAGCTTAGCAGTGTCGTCCACGAGGCGTTAGCCTAGCACACTCGTTCACTCGGCGTTAGCTTAGCTCCTCGTTCACTCACGGGACGCGCCGTGTTAAAACTGCTGCTTTCTCACCGACGTCGACGTTGCGGAGACGGGCTTCTTCACTTCTGACACCATGTAATGTTATGTCTGCTCCTCAGTGTGGACACCATCCAGACGGGCAGCACTTGGGGATACTTGGTTCCTAGTGTCTGCTCACACAACACCACCATCTCACATGACCTGAAGTGGGAGCCCAACATCACCTCCATCCTCAAAAAGGCCCAGCAGAGACTGTACTTCCTACGCCAGTTGAGGAAGCTGGACCTACCTCAGGAGCTGCTGATCCAGTTCTACACTGCAGTCATTGAGTCCATCCTGTGTACATCCATCACAGTCTGGTTTGGAGCAGCCACAAGGCAGGACAGGAACAGGCTGCAGCGAACAGTGAGGACAGCTGAGAAAGTCATTGGGGCTTCACTGCCCTCCATTCAGGACTTGTACCACGCAAGAACCAGGAAACGGGCTGGAAAAATCATCACAGACTCCACACACCCGGGTCACAACATGTTCCAACTTCTCCCGTCTGGCAGACGCTACAGATCTGTGTCCACTAAGACTGCCAGACACAAAAACAGTTTCTTCCCCCAGGCCATCACCATCATCAACAGCTGATCATCAGACATCCATCAGCGTGACCCCCAACCCATTCACATCCCCCATGTGATGTGAATCCTTCTGTATTTTGTGTATTATTTGTACGTTTTTTTTATGTAAAGTATCTGTATACATTAATTTTTAGCATTTTTAGAGAGACACTTTCTAGAGAGACACGAACAGCCGGAAACAAATTCCTTGTGTGTGTCAACATACTTGGCCAATAAACCTGATTCTGATTCTGATTCTGATTCTGATTTACACTACTTTTTATATCTACACTACTGCTGATATATATGTTTTTTACTAGCCTTATTGCATATGCCACTTTACCTCTATACCAATATCAACTACCTCATACATATACTGTGTACATAAACTTCATATGCTGCTTTGTCACTCTATTACAAATGTCAATGCCAGAACTTTCATTTTATTTTATAGATATACTTTTTACACTTTTATACTACTATGCAAAAAACTCAGGACAGTATTACACTTTTGTTATTTCATTTTATGCTTATGTTTATTAAATGTTTAGTGTTTTAGTGTTGGTGTAACTTTTCATACTTTCATACTACTACTATGCAAAAACTACTATGCAAAAACTCAGGACAGTATTACACTTTTATTATTTCATTTTATGCTTATGTTTATTAAATGTTTTAGTGTTTTAGTGTTTAAATGTTTACTGTTGCACCAAGGGACAGAGAGAAAAGCAATTTCAATCCTGTGTATGTCCTGTGCAGTTTTTTGCAGTTTTGACAATAAAGTTGACTTTGACTTTGAAATAGCGAGAATAGAATCCTTTGTTCTCGTCTCCCTCTGGCACCTTGGAGACCACTCCCTTCGTCAGCATTTTCTGAATCTCTGACAGTAGGCAGGAGCTTTGCTCTGGGTCTGACAGTACCATCCTCAGAATCCCTCTGAACGGTGGTGGTTTTGAAGCAAACTGGAGCACGTAACCTTTCTGTGTAAGCGTGTCCAACCTTTTGTCTAAAATGCATATTTTCCTCCACTGTACGTGCCGCACGGATAGCGGTCGCGCATATTCGTGTTGTGCCGCGCGCGTCAGCCATTTTATGGGCCCTTCCTCCGTTACCTCAGTAACCCACGGGGGCCCCGCCCAAAAAGGGATGGCTGGCTACGTCAGCGACGTGTCCCGTCCCTGCATCTGATGTGACAGCGCTCACCCTCTGAAGGCTTAAGCCCCCAGTATAGCTGTCCGTTGTGTCCAGCGCCGCTGGACTTGCATGTGCTGCGCACCGGCAGTTCATTTATACTCTGTGCAAGCGCAGCTCTCTGGAGTGCAGGCTCCAGCAGCTGCAGCCGGGCGGAGCAGGACAAATTGAGGTCGCTGATTGGTCATTTGCTGACACGCGAGGCAGTTTATCAACGCGCGCGCGTAGGCGTAGTAAAATTTGACCTTGGCGCGTTCACGCCCGCGATCAAAGGCTTTTGCCACGGCGCTCACACGGCGCTGACACGGCGTGCCGCGGCGCTCGGATTAACGCGCAGCTATACTGGGGCCTTAAAATTTGACCTTGGCGCGTTCACGCCCGCGATCAAAGGCTTTTGCCGCGGCGCTCAAACGGCGCTGACACGGCTTGCCGCGGCGCTCGGATTAACGCGCAGCTATACTGGGACCTTGAGTTAGACTCGCGCTTTGGTCCGCAGGCCGGAGCGCGCGCGCCGCACGTGCACTCAGCCGTGCGGCGAAATGCGTTCACAGTTTCGCCACTGTGTTTATGGTTGACGCACGGCGGCGCATGGCAAAGTGCTGTTCTTTTACGGACCAGCAGGAGGCAGTACCCTCTAAAACCTGTGCATATGTTGCAAGAAAGGTGTAGAAGAAGAAATCTACCGTAGAAGAAGAACTGTTTGAAATCACACAACAAAAACAAATAGCTTTCCGCTCGCGTGCTGAACTGTTGTCTTTATTTGCGGTTTTAATGCATGGAGTCAGCGGAGGAGAAAGCGATCACGTGACTTTTGGCGAAAAAACAAAAGAAAAGTCCGACTCCAGATCAGGAATGAAGGAGAATTTAATACATTTTGTGTCACAAAACATTCCTCCATGCGTCGCGACGCCGTCTCCACGACCACAGCGGCGCAAACAGCTGCAGGCTCCGGCGTGAAGAGGGTGAAGGCTGTCGGTGGGGACCTGTCAATCAAATCGTAGCGCCCACGGCGCGCGCATAGGCTTGCGGAGTTTCAAAAATTCAGAGGTGCACGACACGCGCTAATCCCACGCGCGGGGCCAACGCGCAGGGGCGGGGACTGTGAAATTGCGTCACTTTTGGAGCGCGCACCCTCGCGCGCTGCGCGACGCGTCGAGTATGAATCTAGCTTCAGGCGACGCGTTGTTGTTGCGCGACGTCCGCCGCGTGAGCGGTGGCTCAAGCTGTCCTGCCGCCTCCACGTTGAATCTCATCTGCGGACCCGCCATGACAGCAAACACACGCTCAGGTGAGACGTTGTTTCTGCTGTACCCTGGTCGTCGTTTAGGCGGTGGTACTTGCTTGTTCTATGTGCTACGTCTCTTGTTTCCGCGTTCAGAGCTATGATGGGGCTGCAGATGGGTGGCGTTACTTATGTAAGTGAAGCGCCGGTTAAACACAGGTTGAGCAGAGAGGTGAGCCCTGCTGGGCAACGTGGGAGCTGGACCAGCGTCATGTGCCTCTGTGTGAGGCAGCAAGCGGGGGCTTTTACCCAGCTTTGTCTGCGTAGCACAAGACTCATTAAACATGAAACCTGAATGTTTTATTACCTTGTTGCGGTGAACCCTGCTGGGCAGCGTGGGAGCTGGGCCAGCGTCACGTGACTCTGTGTGAGGCAGCAGGCGGTGGCTTTTACCCGGCTCTGTCTGCACAGCACAAGGTTCATTAAGCATGGAACATGAATGTTTTTTTTACCTTGTTCAAGCTATCTTGTCTCATGGACACCTGTTTGTCAGAGACTAGTCAAAAGTCAAAAGTCAAAATCAACTTTCTTGTCAGAACTGCAATATGTACAGGACATACACAGGATTGAAATTGCATTTCTCTCTCAGTCCCTCGGTGCAACAGTAAAGCCTGGAATACACTTGAGCGTACATGAAGTACGCCACTGTACACGCGCATTTTGTGCGCATGCTTTCGCTGCTATAGCTCGGCTTTTATCAGCTTTCAAACGCTCGCGTTCTCGCTCCAGATCCTTGTTGTAATATGAGCAGCTGCGCGCGGAGGGGACTCAACTGAGCTCGCTGATTGGTCACTTGCTGACACGCCTACTGAAATGATTGACAGCTTTCAGTCAGCTCATGAGCAGCTCGCTGAAGAAAGCTGCGGTGTTCTGATGCGGTGTTTCTACTATATATGTTATAAAAAGTTATCTCAGAAATAAAAATAATAACAGGGAGCGCTTTTCCTGCAGCACACAGTCCACCAGGGAATATTTAAAACATCGCGCACCCAGGTAGGACCTGAATTCATTCATTTCAGTCATCGAGTGAACGGAGGAAGAAGCGGTTACTTGACTTTAGGCAAAAAAACAAAAGAAAAGGCCAGATCAGCGATAAAGAAGGGGAATTTATTTCATTTGTGTAACATACAAAACAGTCCGGCGCCGGGGAAGTTTATGGTCAGACACCGCGCAAGCGTCCGCGGTCGTAAAAAAAAAGCTTTGCGCGTACATGCCCTGAGGGGCTACGCGGGGCTACGCTTTTGCCTTGACGTACGTACGTGGCGTATAGGCGTACTCCATGTACGCTCAGGTATATTTCAGGCTTAACAATTTAAACACTAAACAATTAATAAACAAGCATAAAATGAAATAATAAAAGTTTAGTACTGTCCTGAGTTTTTTGCATAGTAGTAAAAAAGTATAAAAAGTTTCACCAACACCAAAACACCAACATTTATTAAACATAATCATAAAATGAAATAGAGTGTAATACTGTTCTGAGTTTTTTCATAGTAGTTTTCCATAGTAGTATAAAAGTATAAAAAGTTTCACCAACACCAAAAATGAAATAGAGTGTAATACTGTCCCGAAGTATAAAGTATAAAAAGTATACATGTATCTATAAAATAAATGAAGGTTCTGGCATTTGACATTTGTAAAGAGTGACACTGTAGCCTGTTAATGGTGGAAAGCATGTGTGTGCGTGCTGCTGTGGGGCCATACGACCCCACAGACAGACCTGAATCATGAGAGGATTCATTCTTTGAAATATTTTGCTCTTTTATTTCAAAAACTCTCGAATTAACACACATACTCCCTGCAGCGAGTCATTTCTTGTTGTATCGTCTACGTTGATGCTGCTGCTGCTGCTGCCGTTGCCCGCCCCAGGCCTGCCGCAGACGGCTTCTCGGTGGATGTTGGTAAATGGTAAATGGAGCTTACTTATATAGTACTTTCCAGCCCTCTTTGAGGGTCCCCAAAGCGTTTCACAGTACCAACCATCCACCCATTCATATACACATTCGTACACCGGTAGCAGTAGACTGCCATGCAAGGCGCCAACCAGTCCTACCGGGAGCAACTCAGGGTTAAGTGTCTTGCCCATGCAGGGACACAACGAGGTATGCCGTGACCGGGGATCGAACCCGAGACCTTCCGGTCCTTAGCTGGCTGCCCTGCCTCTACACCATCTCGACCCCAGACTCGGGCTTCTACACCATCTCGGCCCCAGACCCGTTGGGCACTGCCAGGCTGGCGCTGCGGTTGCCGCTCTCTGAAGGGAGGGGCTGGCTGCGAGGCTGGACGTGTGGCCGCTGATGCTGATGTGGAATGTCGGAACTGCTGCCTCTGTGTTCGATGGTCCCTCCATCCATCCGCGTGCCGGGCGGGTGCGCCGACATGAAGCTGTGCACCGTCTAGGCTACTTCATCTTTCTTTTTTGATTTTTCAATCAGTTCTTGGAGGCTTGTCCCGAACAAGTTTTCCGACATCACCGGCCCTTCGAGCAGATCCCTCTGTAGGCGGTCTGGCAGTGATGGCGTGTGCCTGAGCCACGTCGTGCTGTGGATCATTTGCATCCACACCGCCGTACGTGACCAACAGACCACAGAGGTAGCGCAGAGGTTAAGGATAACGTCTGCTACCTTACCCATCGAGTTTGTTGCTCACTCTGGCAGGTTCAGCTCCTCCGCCTGTTTGGAGATGTGGTACGCTAGGAGCGCCATGTTGTTACTGGCCGCTCCCGCCTGCACCTCGCATTGATGCGCCCGGTTAGACAACTGCAGGAGGGTCTGGTCGTGTCTGCCGCTCGGGACTGGCCTCCGATCCATCCTGGCGGCTTTTGCTCCAAACACCTCTGTGAGGCTCTGCTCCAATGGGGGCACTGATGGAAAGTTCTGGTCAGTGAAACCCTCACCCTTGTGATGGGATTAAAGGTTGCCGCTGGGGCCTTAATTTTGGCAGGCGCTGTTGCAGCAGCGTCCCATAGTGAGGTCACGTCCGGGAAACAAGGCCAGACGGTTTAGCTGAGGAAACAAACCTTCCCGCCACGTCATTCGACCTAGGCGGAGAAGGAGTCGGAACGGACAAACCTTTAGTCCTTGCCGCCTCGTGGATGATGGTGGGCAGCTCCTGCATCAGAGCCCCCAGTGCTGGGAGAGGGGTAGCCGCTGACCTCGGTGGGAGCGGACCGCAGAGCAAATGCTCTGACAGTCATCGTCTAGAACCTCACTCTCCAAAAGGGAGGGAGCAGCGCTTCGGATGCTGCTCGGGTCCCCGCGGTCAGGCGAGTCATTCGGCTCGCCTTCCGCCTCCAAGTTCACGGTCTTGTCCAGCGGAGTCTGGTCCTGCACCACCCACTCGTCTTCTCCGATGGGCCGGAAAATTTCTGCGCGCCGTTCCCGCTCACCTTTAGGCAGGAGGTTGCAGAGGCCACAGACGTTGTTTAGGTCCGCGTGGTGAGGCCCCAAACAACCCTCACATATTTGGTGGTGGTCGAAGCTCCTCATTAAGGCGACTCTGCATGCTGGACAGACTCTAGGCATCTTGATAATTTTGTAGAAGGTCTTCAGTCAAAGGCTGAATGATGAAAGAGGAAGTGACACCTGTGTCAACGGATTAAGTAGACACGGGGGGTGGGCCCACACAGTAGGAGGGCGTGGACTAAAAGGTTATTCAGTATGACGCTAGCGCGCGAGAGATATCCAATAGGCGGAGCTAAAGGGCGGAGCCAACATGAAATAGAATATCAAATTTTGTATCTACTGATCCTCTGGTGTATTTGTTATTTTTTTTCAAGTAAAACACAATTTGCGTAGTGCAGGTAGTCCAAATACTCTAAAATAAAACTGTGACCCTGAAACGTTTAAATACTATAAAAAATCACATATTTTTTAAACTAATATTATAAAAGGTATAAGCATTCAGACTACTAAATGGCCTCCTGTCATCATTTGAGCAGTAGTTTTGCTTAAAGCTGATGTATGTAACTTATTTTTTAAACATGTTTCTTCACTCTGCCACTATGTAATGAAAGATAGATGTTTGACAGGTAATCTCTGAAAAAAACTATAGTCCTCTGGCGTCTCCCGGTGGTAATAAAAGCATTTATAAAAACCAGAGCGCCCCTCGGTTAACCAGCCAATAAAAAAACAAGAGTTTTTAATCAAGATTCAAGATTCAAGATTCAAGAGCATTTATTAACATTGCACCAATTTTCATCGATACAGCGTGATTATGTATTCACAGTCATCCAGGAGAGGGTTTTGAGTGTGAAAAGCTGCTGCCTTATCAAAACACATGACATGTTCTTCAGCGCGGCCTCTCTCATCCGTCTCAGGATGAAGGTCAAAGGTGGGAAAACAGGGAAAGAAACCATGGGGGTTACAGCGTTGATATTAAAAAAAATGAATCACATTTTGTCTGCAAGACACCGCATGACCCAGTAAAAACCATATCATAAGCACATTTATGACAGTTACATGTTGCAGGTTGAAACTGAGGCAGGGAGGATCTGTCCATGATACATTCCGGATGCCTCCGATAACGCTCATAGAAAAGTTCTCCGGGGGGGGGGGGCAGACAAGACAAGAACAGCTTTTTTCCACAGTAGCCACGTCTCAGGAGAGATTAGATATCCAGCCTTTTCCAAGGCTGTTTCCAAGGGAGCCAGATAAGAATTACAAATATTTTTACATCAGGCACACTTTGTAATTTCAGCAGCCTTCAGTCTGTAAGGGCCATTCTGTTCATATGATCCAATTCGGGACTTTTTTTTTTTTCCCCACTGATCCAACTCTGACCTCAGATGTTGACCACAGCGACCCGAGTCCTAAGTCCAAGGGTGACCAGCTCACCCTCTGGATAAGCTCTCAAACAGCTGAATTCTGATGTTGACCACAGCGAACAGAGTCCTAAAACCAAGGTTGATCTGTTCACCCCCCGAATAAGCTCGCACACAGCTGATTTCTCGAGGTCACAGCGCAGACCAGACGTCGGGTGCTCCAGGCATTAAGTCCTGCTGAAGTCTCCCTCTTTTGCGATAGACCAGTGCTCCACAAATGCCAAAAAGGAAAGCGCTGCCATCATAACCAATATAATCCAAGATTCCAAGATTCTTCACCTCCACAGAGCACACCCAGACATCCACGGAATCCATGGCGGAATCCATGGTGTATCCTCCGTCACTCTGTGAGGTTGAAAAGGCTCCCCTTGTGCCTTCTTCTGTAGAAATCTTCTTGTAGAATCGAATGCCCAAACCTCCAATCCATCTTAATTTGCGTTCGAGGCGCTTTGCTGTGGAGCTGCCAGCAGCAGGGGGGGAAGGACAGGAGAGGGAAGAGTTGCGACTGCCTCCGTTGAGAGCAAGGTTGAATGCCAATAAAGCCAATAAAGCTGCGTTCCAGTTGTCCTCAACAGAGCTTCTCACGCCCCAACCCACGCCCCCACCTGTCCCAGTGCGCAGACAGCGAGCATCTGCGCATGTTCTCATTCAAAGCGATGCAGGACTGTTTTATATGTGACACAAATGTATTAAATTCCCCTTCTTAATCCCTTATCTGGAGTTTTCTTTTGTTTTTTTGCCAAAAGTCAAGTGATCGCTCCCTCCTCCTCCTCCCTCCGCTGAGTGCAAATGAATGAGGAAATGGCAGGTTGTCACGAGAGAATTAAACTCGGGTTTTACGTTGCTGCCCGAGTCCCTGCAGATTTTCTGGTCTTCTGGTGTGCTGGACCAGCGCTCCATGGTTTTATTTTATTTTTTTAGAACGTTTTATTAACATATAAACACAGAATATGCAGCGTCAGCGAGAGAAAATGCAGCAGGAGGCGGAGCAGATGTCAAGTTCAACAGACCACGGGGGAGCAGCCATATATGGCTCTGAGGGGGAGGGAGCAGAATGCTTTCCCTGTTCAACATTTTTCGAAGTGTTTTGGTCATACAGAAATCGCAGATAGCAGCTTTAAAGGTCCACTGACATGATTTTTTTACTATTCATAAAATTGCTCAAAATATATATATATATTTTATCATTTAAATATGTTCGTTTTTGCAAACAAAATGATAAATCACTTTAATTTTGCTTTAAAAGTGATTTTGAACTTCAAGCCGTGTTTAATCATGGGAAATCCGATTACACTCGAACGCACCATCTGTGATGTAACACTGGGCAGAGGGCTCTGGGGCCTCATGTACAAAGACTTGCGTAGATTTCTTACTGAAAAGTCACGTACGGACAAATCCAGAAAAGTGTCCACGCACAAAAAAATCCAGATTTATCAAACTGTGCGTACACCGGAATCCACGCACATTCCTTATGTACAACACAATCAACGTGGAATTCAGCGCACATGAGAGAGTGGCCGACTCCGCCCTTGACACGCCTCCGTATGAATATGCAAAGTCATTCAAATATGCCATGCACGACAGGAATGTCGTCTCTGCTCCATTGCAAATCATGTCGGAACGTAGAAAAAAGAGGAACTTCACGGACTGTGAACAGGAATCACTTCTGAGTGAGGCAGAGAAGCACGGAAAAAGACTTCATTCGGCACGCACAGTGCAAAACAAACCATCCACATTTAAATAAGAAGTTGACCAAGCTAATCTAACATGCCTGTATAGCTTAGTGGCGAACGCGCCCGCCCTTCGTCCCAAAGGTCGTGAGATCGACTCCCGCTTGGTACAATGTTTTTATTTTTTCATTCCAGATTTAAAGACCACAGGAAAACTATTGAATGAAACAACAAGAAATAGAACAATACATGAAATGAAAGGAAGCAGACGATTTATTGTTTTGTAAATAGTTTTCATGTGTATTTCAATCTGGAACGAAAAAAAAAAGAAAAACGTTGTACCATGCGGGAGTCGATCTCACGACCTTTGGAACTAAAGGCAAGCGCTTTACCCACTGACCTAAACGTAGGCGTGTTAATACAGCTTGGTTAACTTCTTATTTAAAGAAATTACATCTCATTGTTGTCAATATTGTTGCCACTATCTGGCGCATGCTTTTATATCCACTCATCTAATTGCGTCCATGTGGATGTAATAATCGTTAATCATGTGTGTTTGGTGGGATTTATGATTGTTTTCACATCGTGGACACGGTTTCACAGATCACCTGTAAGTGTCGCCAAAGGAACAATAACCACAGAAACGTGCGTACGCAAGCAGGGGAGCAGCCGTGGATTTCTACGTGGATGCGCAGATATTCCCGTTCATATCAGATTTGATACATACGCCACTTTGCGTGGAAAGTGACGTGCGCACGGTTTTTGTGCGCACGCAAGGTTGATACATGAGGCCCCTGGTGTCTTTAATAGCGGACAATTTAAAACTGGACGAATTTAGCAATCTATGTGAAGATTTGAGCTATTTGTCTTCATTTTGGGAAGCAGAAAATAGTTTGGGTGATGGAACAAGAAACAACAGGATCTAATTTAGGTCTGATGCTGTATCAGACTTCCTTCATGTCGAGCTGCTCATACCTGCGCACTGTGACAAGCCCAGAGCTCTGCCCAGTGTGACATCACAGATGGTGCGTTCGCGTGTAATGGGATTTCCCATGATTAAACACGGCTTGAAGTTCAAAATCACTTTTAAAGCAAAATTAAAGTGATTTATCATTTTGTTTGCAAAAACTAACATATTTAAATGATAAAATATATATATTTTGAGCAATTTTATGAATAGTGAAAAAATCATGTCAGTGGACCTTTAAGTTCGCGTTTGTTGCTTGCCGTTTGTCCCTCGTCTCTTCCCGTACAGACGAAAACCCTGTCACATGATCAGGTGGGGTTCGTTGTTCTGCTGCCTCTGTTGTGCTGTCAAGAAAAGTCCCGTGTCTGGCACCCTTCTTGTCAGACACATTTGAAGCGTATAAACGGTCAGTTATAAAAAGTGGGTAAGTGTAAATGTATATGTAGTTGTAAATTACGTTTTATTCTGTCTGAATCGCGCCGTTGGAGAAACAAAAATGCTAAAAGGTTAGCATTCTCCCGCTAGCGTGCCCCTGTTTGCAGCGTAACTGTGGGAAAGTTAGACACAACATTAAACAAGAAGAGACTCGTTCAGTTTTAAAGAAAACAGCTTGTACCAACAACCACACTCTATATTTGGACACAGCCCGCATGAGTCCACGAGCTGTCAGAATCAAACCTGACCTGCTAAATGTGAACTAAAACGTACCGATCTAACACTATTCTTCATAAGCTTTATAAAATGTTTTGTGTAATTAAAATAAACAGTCTATTCCGCTCCGTTTTTACCTCAAATACTTCACGTTTGAGAGCAATAAACAAGTTAGATGTGTTGTTGTAAACATAATGTTTTATCCTGATGACACTGACCCACCAGCCACTGCTCAGCTTCACACACAGCCAGAACCTCATCTGTGTTGGCTTTGGGATAAGTTAGTAGATGGAGTTATAAATGAGACTTGCAGTCAGATTTGTTTCACTCTTCAATCTGACTTTCCTCAAGTAATTATTTTTATTTTCCAGTTGTTATGGAGGAAATGAGAGGTTCTTTTCAGGCCCTGAGACATGTTGGCCCAAGCAGGATCAAACCACCTTCACCCTGCAGCTCCTCCTGAACAACAGAACCTCCTGCTGTCATCATGGCCTCCGGTTACCCAACTCCCTTTGAGGGTGCAGGAGAAGTGAAGGAGGGCTTTTTCTGCCCGCTGTGCCTCAAGGACCTTCAGTCGTTCTTCCAACTCCAAGGACACTACGAGGAGGAGCACTCAGGAGATGATCGTCAAATTCGAGGACAGCTTAAAAGTAGGTCAGGCTGCATAGCATCAGATTCAATCTTTATTTATTTATTTTTTCCCCTCTGAACTATTTTTACATTAAAAATAAACAGATTACAGCTACATTTGAATAGATCTGTTTGATAATAAAACATGTTTAAGATATGTGTAATTTTTATATATATTTATTTAAGAGAATATCTTAAAAAAACTGCAAAACTACTATTAATAACTGGATCATTCTGTCTCAAACTTCATTACCATCCTACTCACTTCAGTGCTGTGAATACAAATATGGTAAACACGTTCAGAAAAAAGTTTAAAGGAAGAAATTGGGTGATTTAATTAACCAGTTAATTCACTTTTATTTTGTAGAGCACCAATATTATTCTATAGTTAAGGTCAGCAATCCAACCTTTCAGTATTGTTTCTGTGTTGGATGGTATTCAGACCTGAGCCCTTCTTCTGCACAGTATATGTTCACAAGTTTGTTTCTGTGGGGAAAATTTCTCATCGTAACTGAATTTTTGTTTTCATTTGTTTCTCCGTCACTTTGCTAAAACGCTCACTCGCACAAACTTTGTTTTATGTACCGTAGGTCCTGTGCTTTCAATGGGCAGCTCTGTTATCAAACAAATGTTGTTTTTTATTCATCAAGAAAAATTGGAAGTGTTTGCATACGATGCATGCAGTAATGTCACTGCAAAGTTAAAAACAAAATACATTTTTAGGAACATGAGTTAGAAAATTCATGACAAGGGCAAGTCTTGTGATTCTGATCTATTTATCAGATCGTTTCAATGGTGCCCACATTATTATTATTATATATATATTTTTTAATGTTTTTCTTTTAAGATTTGGTTCAGAAGGCAAAGAAAGCCAAAGATAAATTGTTGAAGCGAGATGGGGAGGACAGAGCTGACGCTGGCAGTTATGAGTCTTTCTACTATGGTGGAGTGGACCCGTATATGTGGGAACCTCAGGAACTGGGTAAGACGAGACTCACCTTTTTGTATTACCGGTAACCATTTTATATTAAAAAATAAAATTGTGTAATTACAGGTAAAATGTAAACAGAATAAAAAATAATTTGTTTTACATTAAAGATGCCCTTTTTTTTTCTATAGGAGCAACTCGAAGTCACCTGGACTATTTTAAGAAACACAGAGCAGCCCGGATTGATCATTATGTGATTGAGGTGAACAAGCTCATCATCAGACTGGAAAAGGTGCATTACCAAAGCAAGTTATTCAAACCACACTGTTCCTCTTGCTTTGAACACACACTGAGCGCTATTTACCATGTAAATTGATGTTTCAGCTGACAGCGTTTGACAGAACCAACTCAGACTCAGCTACAATCAGAGGTTTGTAGTTTTTTTTAATTATCATTCTTTATTTGTGTGAATTTAAATGAAGACATATTAAAGAGGATGAATTTATGTATTCATCTGCAGCCATTGAGAAATCTGTAGTGTCCTGGGTAAATGACTCGGACGTCCCATTCTGCCCTGACTGTGGGAACAAGTTCAACATCCGAAACAGGCGGCATCACTGTCGTCTCTGTGGATCCATCATGTGTAGGAGGTGCATGGAGTTTGTTCCACTTCCTTTGGCCCGTACGTTTCAACAGTACCTTGAAATATATATTTTTTTTAATCTGTAGACAAGCTTTGTGTGTCAGTGTTGTGAATTTTATTTATTTATTTAACAGAGAGGCTTATTAGTGGGACCCGAGAGGCCCTGTGTGTTCCTGGAAGTCCTGGTCAGACCCCCTCTCAGCCAACAGGAGGGGTTGGCAGTGGAATGGGCTCGAGGAGAGGCAGCATCAGCAGCTTGAGCAGCGTTGCCTCCATATTGGAAGAAAAAGACGACGAGAAGATCCGCTGCTGTCATCACTGTATGGACACGCTGCTGAAGAGACAGCAGAAGCTGGAAGAGAAAGAAAATGTTCCTGTCGTAGTGAAACTTTATGAGGTTGGTTTAACAATCACACAACTACTGTCGCAACAGTAGTCCAGCAACTCTCCTTTAAGTTCACAAGGTTGTGTCCTTCCTGTCATTCCCTGTTTTTCTTATGGTGCTTCCTGTTCCTGGTCTTCCTGTCAGAGACTGAGGATGTGCATGGAGAAGGTAGACGAAAAGGCTCCAGAGTATATTCGAATGGCTGAGTCGCTCAAGTAAGCAACATTCAAGTGTATTTAAAATCTGAATTTGGTTTTATTTTTAATCTAAACGATTCTGTTTTACTGCTTTATTTCAAAGTGCCGGAGAAATCACATATAATCTCGACACAGCAGGTGGACTGAGACTGGAAGTCCAGAAATACTACGAGCTAATTGATGCGCTAAGGTACGTGCAGGTCATAATCCTTTAAGATTAAAAACAACGTTGTATTCTGTTATTCATAGGCTTTTTCTTTTCTTAGTAAAAAGATTTTAACACTGGGAGTTAAAAATGAGCCTCCGCCACACCCAAAAGCGCTCCAGCTACAGAGGATGATACGCTACACTGCAACGCTATTTGTCCAGGTGGGGTCAAGTTAAGACTGCGTTGGTAAAAAATAATAATAATCCACACAGTAATGAACATAACACAGATAGTTTTTAGCTAAAGGCAAAAGGAAAAAAAAAAAAAACGGGGAATCACAACAGTTCTTGAAGAACAATTATTTAGCTTCTCATAGATCATTGCTCCTTTGTCCTTTTTTTTAAAAATGAGATGCATATTCGTAAGTCTGAAACGTCGTAAGTCGGGGGCGTCGTAAGTCGAGGACTACCTGTATTTCTTTGCTCGAAATTATATTAAATGTGTGTTTCAGTCTAACGTTTGCTTAATAAATTCACTTTGATAGTCAAATCGGCTGCATTTCAAAACCCAATTCGCAGAAGTAAACGCGTGCACGCGACAAACCGCTGTACAAAATTTAACAAGATAAACACAAACAATTATTTGTTTGCTTGAAATTATAGCAAAGGTGTTTCTCAGTGTAACGTTTGCTTAATAAATTCACTGTTATGGTCAAGTCACCTGCATTTCAAAAATAGTTTCGCTGCTGAGGTGCTCCTGGGAGCACGCAGACAGGGAGGAAAAAAGGAAGGAGGAACACTACTCATTTAATCTAAATTTAACAAGAAAAGCACCTAAACTTTTATTTGTTTGCTCGAAATTATAGCAAAGGTGTGTCTCAGTCTAATGTTTGCTTAATAAATTCACTTTAATGATCAAATTAGCTGCATTTTGTCGAGGCGGTTCAGCTGGTTTGACGGTTCCAAGCAACGAGCAGAATGAAGGTTGGGAGGTTATGGCAGGCCGATTGTGTCATTAGTAGCTGGTGAAGATTCTCAGTCATCCAGGACATGGTAAATTCAAATAAGTTCAAGAAAAAAAACAATAAAGTATAATAAATAAAGTCCAATTGTTTTTGTCTTGAACTTTTTTGAATTTGTCATTATAACCATGTTTACCTATTGCATGATACAACAGCATGCCATATAGCTATTACTACTCTGCTGCCATCAAGTGGATGCAAATGGTACTGCTTAAAACATTTCAGTCAGAATGAATGAAAACGGTCATATCTCAGCCAATTTTTTTTTTATAAATATGGGGGAAAATCCTTAAATATGTTGCTTCTCTTCTCCACATCGAGAGGAGCCAGTTGAGGTGGCTCGGGCATCTGGTTAGGATGCCTCCTGGACGCCTCCCTGGTGAGGTGTTCCGGGCATGTCCCACCGGGAGGAGACCCAGAGGAAGACCCAGGACACGCTGGAGGGACTATGTTTCTCGGCTGGCCTGGGAACGCCTTGGGATTCCCCCAGAGGAGCTGGCCCAAGTGGCTGGGGAGAGGGAAGTCTGGGCCTCCCTACTTAGGCTGCTACCCCCGCGACCCGACCCCGGATAAGCGGACGAAAATGGATGGATGGATGGATGTCGTTACAGCCTATAAGTCGCAGGGCATGTAAATTATGCAAAAAACTTTGACTTATATGCCAAAAAATACGGTATACTGTTTTCCCTGTAAACTAGTTTTAAAAAATAGTCAATAATGAAAAAGTATCATATAAGATTAAGCTTTTTATTTTTATTTTATTAATTTCTTTAGCAATGTTTGTGTACCGGTAGTTTAACCAAAGGTGTTTGGGGTCGCAAATTTTTTCTCATTTTATTTTAGGGGTTTGGAGGCTGAACATTGTAGGAACCACGAGGATATAAGTCTTTTGGCAATAGGCCCAATCCACAGAAAACTCACCACACAGTCCTTTTTGGTGTGCCAACAACTGCTTTAAGACATTTCAACACACCACAGGTTTTCTTTGGCTTGACTGGTTAAAGTGGTTTGGGTGACTCCATCAATGAGTGAGCATACTGGGTCAATGGTTGATGGAGTCGTCATGGTGTTAATGTGTGTTTGTAAATCTCCTCTGTGAGGCAAATTTAATGAGATATCAAAGTCAAAGTCAACTTTATTGTCAGAACTGCAATATACACAGTATACAGGGAGTCCCTGACTTACGAACGAGTTCTGGACCTACAGACCGTTCGTAACACAATTTTGACGTAAGTCGGAACTCAGAACACGTTCGTACGTTGCGCATTGCGTTGTACGTTGTCATGGTGTTAATGTGTGTTTGTAAATCTCCTCTGTGAGGCAAATTTAATGAGATATAAGAAAAGAACTGTTCTTTAGATAACTAATTCCATCCTTCCATGTACTAATGGGTTCAGGAGAAGCTGCTGGGCCTGATGTCTTTACCCACTAAAGAGAAATATGAAGAGCTGAAAGCGAAGAGGAAACAGGAGCAAGAGAAAAGACTCCAACAAGAGAGACTGGTGAGACGCTTTAACTACACTTGATTTGTTCACTGGACCAACAAGTTGCTAAATGTGCTTCAAACTTCTGCACAACAGGCGTCCCAGGAGTCTTTAAGGAGGAGGCAAGAGTGTGAGAAGAATCGCCCACCAGCCAATGGCGAGCTGCCCCAGGCTCCTAGAGAACCACGCATGACCAAAGCTGGTGGCTGGTTGCCCTCCGCGGGCTCCGTTCACACACGCAGCGAGCTGGAGGACCCCCTCCTGCAGCAGATTGAAAACATTCAGTCCTTCCTCCGTCAGGCCCGCCAGGCCCAGAGAGCAGACGAGGTAGCCATGTTGGAGGAGAACTTGCGTCAGCTGCAGGAGGAATACGACCAGCAGCAGACCAGCCTGGCCATTGCTCTCTCCGAGCAGCAAGCTAAGGAGGAACGTTTACAGCAGGGGGAGCTCCAGCGCCTAGAGGCCCGGGAAAGAGAGCAGAGAGAGTTCTGGGGCGCCGCCCAGCTGGCGTTTACCTGCGAGCCATCTGTGGATGTCAGCCCAGCAGGGAGCTGCCAGGTGGAGGAGAACACAGCAGCAGAGGTCCAGATGTGTAAAGCTGACGGGAGTCCATCCGCTATAAGAGCGTACCCTGTTCTCACATCCCAGGAGGAGTCTCCCCCTAGATTAAGAAGCTTAGGAGGGCACATAACTCCACCAAGCAGTGAAGGCCAGAGCAACACCTCCCTTAATCCGTTTGAGGAGGAGGACTCCACACCCACTGAGGAAGATTCATCCAATCCCTTCTTTGAAGACATCAAGAAGGAAGTAACCAACGGGAAGAAAGAGTACAACCCCTTTGATGAAGACGACCAACAGGCGGAGGCTGCAGCTGCTGGGAACCCCTTTGAGGATGATGATGATGATGCCAGTGCTGGTAACCCCTTCTCTGAGAATTCTCCAGAGGACGCGACCAACCCCTTCCACGTGGACCACGACGAGGTGTTGCCTGACGTGGACATGATCGAGGAGGAACTGTTGCTGCAGCAGATCGACAACATCAGGGCGTACATCTTTGATGCAAAGCTCAGCGGGCGACTGGACGAGGTCCAGCTGTTGTCTGAGAATCTAAGAGAGCTGCAGCGCACTCTACATGAACAGAAGAAGAAGAAGCACTGACACATTGTAGCCCCGAATCACCTGCTACTTACCAAGTCCTACAAGGCTAGTTCACTTTACACAACTAACAACTCTACTAAGTTAGTTTGGCTGACCTGCTGCACCCCACAAGTTAATTTGAAGCAAATTTGTAAGCTGATGGTGTCTTACCTGCAGTAGTTGGCCAGAATACTGCCTGCAGACTCGAGGAGCATTTGTGTTGGCAAAACTTTATAGTAGTTCAAACACTATTGTGTATTTCTACACTGAAAAACACACGTGATATTGGAGTTTTGACTTTTGCCTTCTGCAGGTAAGACACTGACTGCTTGTAAATATTTCACCCCAATTAAAAGAAATTTTAATTCTTTGAATAAATACGTAACCACTTGAGAGGTTGCGGGTGCTAGAGTTCATCTCCTGCACAAACTTGACGCACTGAAGAACGTATTTGTACAGTTATGTCAAGTAATTCAGATGCAATCAAAACAATGCAAAGAAGAACAGAAGAGTGGAGGATGTTATTTCACTGAGTTCAGTGAGGGTTCTGTAGTTCTTCAGTCAGAAGGCATGGTGTGACTCTGCATTCGAAGCTGTGGACAAAATGTTAGCATGGCTGCAGAGTTTCTCATCTGCTCTGTAGATATTTGCATTACTGTGTTGGTGCACTTCAATACGAACGTTTGCAAAGCACTAAACCATGCAACGTCCTGTCGAGGCCATGAACAAAAGAAGACAAAGGAGGGCTCAGTTATTAATGGGCAGCATTGAGTTTAAGGAAAATGTGCAACTATAAATAGATCCTAAAATCTGAAATCATTAAACACTTAATAGATTTTTTTACAAAAAAAATGTTCAGTTTCACACATGTCATTTTGGTGTTTTCGAGCCACGCTAATCATTTTAAACATCTGGTTTTTTTTTTTTCTTACGCCGCTAAGAAAAAAATGTAGCTAAAATAAAAAGTGTTCAATGAAAGCTGTTAAAATGTGCTCAAATTCAATGTTTTGATTATGTACATAATTTAATTAACAAGAATATTTATGATTACATTATCTGTGTACATTAAGGTTTGGTTGAAAGTCTAGATCAAATAATGTCAAACTGGTATTGTGCTTGATCTCCGCTGCATTTGGAGAACACCAAGTTCAACAACAGTTGACCTTCTATGTGACCTTCAAGTGAACATCTGTTTGCACTGATGGACGTCGTCTTCCTTGTTCATTCCAGTATACCTCCTGTTCTGCGCTCAGTCAGAAACATGTGAGGTGCATTCAGGCAGTTCGTTTTTTTTTTTTTAAACAAAAAATGAAAAAAACTAGTTTTCTCGTTTTCCGTTTATTAAACCAAAATGGAAAAAAAAAAAAAAAACGGATAACGAGCGCTCACTTTTGATTATCATGTTTTCATTAATCGGATGATGCTTTGTCGTTGCCTAAACAACCGTAACGTACGAGACTGAAGATTTAATGGCTTTCCAAAATAGGGTTTTTCAAAAGGGTGGCTCAGTTGGAGCTGCTGCCTCTCAGCGAGCAGGTTGCCGGATCAAATCCCGGTCCGGGGGTCTTTCTGTGTGGGTTCTGTCCGTGCATGCGTGGGTTTCCTCCGGGTACTCCGGTTTCCTCCCACAGACCAAAAAACATGCATGTTAGACTGATTGTAACTAAATTGTCCCTAGGTGTGAGTGTGAGAGTGAATGGTTGTCTCATTTGTCTCTGTGTGTCCCTGTGATGGACTGGACACCTGTCCAGGGGTGTCTCCCACCTCTCACACAATGACTGCTGTATATGAATGGATACCAGTGACCTCCGTGACCCGAAAAGGAAGAAGTGGGTAAAGATGATGGATGGATGGATAGATAAAATCCTCCTTGGTCTTGGCCCCACATGGACTAGCCATGAGCTCATCAGTCGGTCAGAAATAAACTACAGTACCGTATTTTCTGGTGTATAGGTCGCACCTTTTATGGTTTTTTCAAGGCCTGCGACCTATACACAGGTGCGACCAATATATGGCTTATCACTTATGGTGAAACAAATTTTTAAATCCAGCTCATTTCACAATTACGTTCATTTATTAAGGAAAAGTTCAGCTCAGACACATATTTGCTATAATTTTTATCAAACAAATAATTGTTTTTAAGTGTTAATCTTCTTAAAAGCCTTGCTGTGCGCTCCTGTGGCAGACATTTGCAGCAGAGCTAAACGTAGGTGCGACCTATCTAGGGATTTTTCAATCTATTGGTGATAATTGGACAATGCGACCTATACACCAGAAAATACTGCATTTGTCCAATTGGAGGCCTTTCAAAGAGCGATCTACCACAAGTGGCATAAGCATTGTACAAAACTAAAACTTTTATTACGTGACTTTTAATCATTTTAATCACTTTTATTTCTGACCGTATGAATCGTTTTACAGCACTTTGGTCCTGCTGTGGGTGTTTAAAGTGCTCTATAAATAAAGCTGGTATGGTATGTAGGGATGCACCATATTGATTTTTGGCCGATATGTTAAAACTTATTTGGCCAATACCAATATTTTATACATGTTCCTTTGTCAGAACATGTTCCTCTTATTTACTACAAAAATTGTGCAACAGCTGTAAGAGCTGGTGACATATATTCAGTAACAGCCATATGATATAGAACTTTAACTTGTATTAAATGAAAAGTGTTAAATGTTATTTATTAGCATTAGTCACCTGTGATGCCGTCTCACCCCAGATAGCAAACGGACTCCGGACCAGATCTAATGTAGGCTTGGATCCTCAAAACGAACCCGGATCGGAGTCCACTTGCACACCGGAACAGATCCGGATCAGATCTGGCCCAGATCCTATCTGGATCCATTCATCAAGTGCCACATCCGTCCCAGATCCATTTTGGATCTGCTCATAAACACATTACTGTATCTGTTTTGGATCGCCACCGTGCTGCCCCCTTTTGAACAACTATTTTGGAAAGCCATTAAATCTTCTTCAGTCTCATTTATTACACAGTTGTTTAGGCACAACAAACACACAGGAAGTGCTATGTCTAGCTGCTGCTGCTAACAATCACCAAGTCTTAAACGGATCGTTTTACAGTCAGATCAAACCAAAGCACAGTCATCTTTGTCGCAGTGGGGTCCATGTACGTACATTCAAGCAGTTCCATTTTATTTATTTTAACAAAAAATGAAAAAACAAAAACAGTTTTTTCGTTTTGTTTATTAAACCAAAATGAAAAATCGTATAACGAAGCCGGTCCAATTCATTCAAGCCTTTCTCTCAAACACTATGTAGGTTGACACACTTTGTAGAAGGATACTGTACACACAACCATAATTAAAACGCATAAAAATCCTGTTTTGTATTCTCTATTTCTCACAATCAAATAATGTCAAAGGAACATTTTAGGCCTGTGTGTCTTAACACTAAACCAATAATGTACCTGCAAGTATTATGTACCATCACTTTGGTTCCATCGGTTTTATTTTCCGTGTCAGATTTTTCATTTTTCTGTTCAGAGACCGTCTCCTGATCTGCTTGTACAATATTTTATTCAATGTAAGGCACAAATTGTTTTCTGACAGAGCTTCATGTATTTACTGTATCTTGACAGTAGATTTGTTTTGGAAGTATCTCTACATTAAGAAACTAAATAAAAACATTGCTTTTTGACTACATTTAACAAAAATCCATCACTTTATTAACTTTGTAAGTTCCATGTCAGCTTCAATTAAAACTTACAGTATATATTATATAGTAACATATGTTCTTTCCACAACTTTGGTGACCTCATGTTTACGTTGGACAATATTTTATGTGGTGTGGGAAAAAATAAACCGATCAGTCACAGCTTGCTTGATTTTATTGAGTTGAATCCAAGTTGACTTCATTCCACTGAGGTAGTGAACCAGGACTTTTATTTGGTGCATTTTGTTGATTTTAGATGCTTTGTTGAACATGAGGGTAAGGATAGGACTAGGATCCAGGCAGTTCTGTCTTCGCCTGCAGTTGGCTGATCATTGTATCTTGTACTGTTCAGAATCTGGACTTTATTAATAATGAGATAAAAATAATAAAAAAACACCAAAGACACATCAGCAAATGTTACAAAAGTACATTTGCACAGATTGGTCATGTTGATGGGTTCCTCCTGCTTTTGGTGGAGTCCCAGTCTGTCCACTACCATCCATCTTTAAAAAAAAAGCCACAATATTGTCCAATGAGACTACAAACATCCACTTCTCAATCTTCGTTTGACGCAGCCATCTGAGCCCGATATTTGCCCGTCATCTCCTTCGGCAGTGGTACGTCCCCAGGACACGGCACTTGGCCCTCCACCTCACAGATGCACTCCCTCAAGCAGTACTTCTTTATGCCAAAGTTGGCAGGATTGGAAGCCTTCATCTTGGCCTTGGCCTCTTCTTGTAACTTTTCTCTGTTGACAGAAATAAAATGAATGCACCAGCAGACTGCCTTCATACAAAACTTATAAACACCAGTTCATTGAACCTATGTACAGTAGATTCTGGTCAGCTGTGGATTCATTGCTATGTTATCCTCTCTGTTCACACCTGGGACTAAAATCCATTCTTGGTAATGAGACTGCTTTGGATAAACAACAGGTGTGAACAGCTTCAACACTGAAAACCACAAAATCAGAGCTGACATCTTACAGTCAAATCACCACGACTGATCTGAAGACGACCTACAGTAAACAAAGCATTTTAACAACTATCTCTGATACGAGTACATATTACATACAAAGTTTTAATATGTCTAGTAGGGATGCATTATATTATCGGCCGATATTAGCGATAAAGTTAAATATCGGATATCGACCATTCCATCAAAAATAATTTGCCAATATAAAATGTGCCTATCTATCTATCTATCCATATCTATCTATCTATCCATATCTATCTATCTATCCATATCTATCTATCTATCTATCTATCTATCTATCTATCTATCTATCTATCTATCTATCTATCTATCTATCTATCTATCTATCTATCTATCTATATATATATATATATATATATATATAGTGTTACATCATTTTCAGACTTTTTTTTTGGCCTCTGCATTTGGTAGCAGTTTAAACTGACAAAGACCATGCAGAATAATGTACAGGTAGTCCCCGACTTACGAGCGAGTTCCGTTACAACTAGGCGCTCGTAACACGGAAATCTCGTAATTTGGAACGGCCGCCACGTGTCTCGTAAGTCCGGAATTTCGCTCGTAAGTTGGAACGGTTTTGCTAGCGCGACTACGAACACTCGTTTTTCATCGAAAAACTGCTTATGAGTGCATAAAAATGATCGGAAACGTGTGTCCACATGTTTAGCTAACGAACTGTGGTGAAAAAACACAGAAAAACTCAGTATTTTTTGCGTTTTTTCCAAAAATTTGCCAGCTCGTAAGTCCGGATCCTCGTAAGTAAGAGCGCCCGTAAGTCGGGGACTACCTGTAGTAATTTAATTCCACAGCAAAGAAAGTTATGTAGTCTCTGTAAGTAGGTCTAAGGCAGGGGTCTGCAACCTTTACGATCAAAAGAGCCATTTTTGCCCTTTCGTTCACTAAATTAAACGTGTCAAGAGCTGCAATACCTGCTACAACTGTCATTATCAACTGGTGGCCCATGGGCCATTTTAAATTTGCTAGAGGAGCTTTTCTGTGTGAAATTATAAAACTAAAAACATCTATGATTGTTAACATTCATTGATATTTTTACATTTTGAGACAAAAGAAAATATTAGATTCCATCCATCTTCCATTCATCTGTCCAACGTCTTGTATTGTCTTGTATTTTTGCCAATAAAAAATAAAACAGAGTGAACTGTGCAGACAAATGTGCTTTTTATAAAATTGTGGAGTACCTGTTTTTGGACTATAAGGCGCATTTAAGATCCTTTAATTTTCTCAAACATTGACAGTGAGCCTTCTGTATTAATTCTGGTTGTGCTTACTGACCTCAAACCGATTGTATGTGGTTATTATGAATGAGCTGGATAAAGTTTGACTTATCTGACTGTTTTGTTTTGATAATGTGCCTTATAATCTGGTAAACCTTATAGTCCAAAAAATATGGTAATTGCATATCCTACTTTCAAGAATAAAGCATAAAGTTAAAGTGAGTATAATTTACTTTGTGTATTAGTACTAGTATCCACATATTTGCAAAGGAGTTGACAGGAAAACAGTTAAACTAATAATAATAATAATGAATTCAATTTATAACGCACTTTTCATTAATGAAAATCTCAAAGTGCTACAAGGTGCAACAGAATTAAATGTCAATAAAACAAGTAATAAAACAAGTAAAATCAATAACAGTATCAACTAAGATCAAAAGTAGAATCATGAGGAGGTAGAGTATGCTCGGTTGAAAAGAAAGGTCTTCAAGCCGCTCTTAAAGTCAACCACAGACTGTGGGGCTCTCAGACAGTCAGGAAGAGAGTTCCACAGGCGGGGGGCAGCCACACTGAAAGCCCGGTCTCCCATGGTCCTTAATTTGGTTCTCGGAATGTGAAGGAGATTACTGTTCTGTGACCGCAGCGACCGGGTGGATGAGTATGGAATAAGAATATCCTTCAGATAATCTGGTGAAGCTCCATGTAAGCATTGATGTGTAATGAGAGCAGTTTTGTACTGAATTCTGTAGGCGACAGGAAGCCAATGAAGGTTATGGAGAATGGGCGTAATATGTTCAAATTTACGAACTCTCAACAAGATCCTTGCTGCACTGTTTTGAATATATTGAAGTTTCTGAAGGTTTTTGCCAGGGATTCCAATAAACAGGGAGTTGCAGTAGTCGAGCCTGGAGGAGACAAAAGCATGGACGAGCTTCTCAGCATCGGAAAAAGTTAGGGATGGGCGAAGTCTGGAGATGTTTCGAAGATGGAAGAAGCAAGTTTTAAACAGATGCTTAATGTGATTTTCAAATGTAAGATTGGAGTCCATTTTTATTCCAAGATTAGTAACAGAGGTGGAGAGGGGGATGTCTTGTCCAGAAAAGGAAAGTCTTGTTATAGGAGATGTTTGTACCTGGTGAGGGGTGCCAATCAGTATGGCCTCAGTCTTGGAGCAGTTTAATTGAAGAAAGTTCTGATTCATCCATTCCCTAATTGCCTCCAGGCAGGCAGAGAGGGCAGTGAGTGAAGATGGAGATGACAAGGTGGAAGATGAGGATGCTCCAGTCCTGATGTAAAGCTGTGTATCGTCGGCATAACAGTGAAAAGAAATGTTGAACTGATTAATAATTTGACCTAAAGGCAGCATGTAAAGGGAAAACAGCAGGGGCCCCAGAACCGACCCCTGAGGGACACCACAGGAGACACAAACTGTCTGGGACGTGGCGTTGCCAAGACTAACACATTCCAGCCTATTGGAGAGGAAAGATTTGAACCAGTCCAGGACTGTGTCGCAGAGACCGACCTCCACATGAAGACGGTGGAGGAGGATACTATGGTCCACAGTGTCGAAAGCTGCAGTGAGGTCAAGGAGGACAAGGATGGAGGGAGAACCAGTGTCAGCAGCCAAGAGGACATCATTGGTAACCCTCAGCAATGCAGTCTCTGTACTGTGAGCTGCCCTGAATCCAGACTGGAACTTCTCATACAGAGTGTTGTTGTAGCAGCAACAGCTTTTTCCAGCACTTTAGACAGAAAGGGGAGGTGTGAAATTGGGCGGTAATTAGAAAAAATGTCGGGATCCAAATTAGATTTTTTCAGAAGAAGCCTAATGATGGCGGTTTTTAGAGGCAGTGGAACATGACCAGATTGTAGAGACTGATTTATTATTTGAGTGATAAGTGGGCCTATTGCAGAATGATTGCAGAACTAGTCATTTTTTGTGGGTTCAACATCCTATAAAATTCAGTTTTATGTCAGTTTTGGTCAAAGCTTGAAAGAGCCGCTGCAGAGGGACCAAAGAGCCGCATGTGGCTCCAGAGCCGCAGGTTGCAGACCCTTGGTCTAGGGAAAAAAAAATTTGATACTGGTATCGGTTATCGGACAAATAAGTTTTAGCATATTGGATATCGACCAAAAATCCAACATTGTGCATCCCTAATGTCTAGTTTTTGGTAGTAGGGATTTTATCAGTTAAGCAATTTTGATAGAAAACTTCTTAAAGTAGAAGTTTAACAAGTTTGAGCTTTTCACAAGTTAATCTGTTTAGAATGAAATCGACAGCACATTAAAGTGTAGGCATCATGAAGCATCATCTCCACAAACTCACTCTGATTTTCCCAAAAGCTTCTGAACATGTAGTGAGATTTGCTTGTGGTCCTTCCCCTCCACATCCACCAACACCTGCTCACCATCATCTGGACAGAGAGGCAGAGGTCACCTTACATCTCATGCAACCAGATGACATCATGACAGGCAGGACACTCACCCAGGTAAAACCTTAAGAAAGGCGACGGTGTCATGTTTTTGAACATCATGATTTGGACCCACGGGTTTTTGTACTGGATCTGGGGAATATTGAAGAACACGAACTTTCTGCAGAACACAAAAGAGACAGATCAAAATGAGAAAGTGTAACACTTTTCAAAACCAAATGAATCATTCACATGTTTGTTAGCTTTGTTTAGCATGTGTTCAGCCTTATGATCATAAATCTTGCATTCAAGAATTGAGTGGTTCTAGTATGTTGCAACCTCAAACACTCAAATCTATGTAAGCAGTTATTCATGAAACGCTATTCTTTAGCAACACATGATTTTCGTCTCTGACCTTGCTCCTTCTCCGAGCTCCCCGGACGTGTTGTAATTCACCGTCATGATCTTCACCTTGTCTTTAAACACAATGTCGCCCTTCTGCAGGTATTCAAGAGTCCTTCTGATCGGAAACCTCCCTTTCATAGGCATTTTGAAGACGTTTTAGTTACAAAATATCACCCGTGCGCCCGGATTCACGAAGCACACGACGGCGCGAAATGATGACGTCGCAGCGACGAAGGCTCACTGGTATTTGTAGTTTATTTGAAATTTCATTTTTAGGTGTCAGCGCAGGTTGTGTCAGGAACAAATTAAACAATTGTGAAATGTGAAGATAGGAGTTTTAAAATGGAGTGAAATATTTAATTTTCTTAAATTCTAAAAAGTTTAAAATCACAATTTTTAATGACAATAAATCTTTAAATCTCAATATTATATACACAATTATATTAGCTATCAACAACCATAGCTCCATCTTATATTGCAGAGCTTATTGTTTCATATTTTCCCAACAGAGCACTTTGCTCAGACTGCAGGTTTACTTGTGGTTCCTAGTTTCTAAAAGCAGAATAAAAGATCTTTCAGTTCAGGCTCCTCTTTTGTGGAACCAACTTCCAGTTTCTGAGGCTGACACATTGATTTCCTTTTTTTTAATAAATCCTATAATTAGGGTTATGCTGCCATCGACTTAAGACTACTGGAAGACAAATTGACCTAATTTCTTAAAATGAATTATTAAAAATGAATAGTTTTCATTTGATACCATTTCTATCATAACATGTGATTCTTCACCTGCCATTGTGTATCTGTTCCTCTGAAACTCAGCTGGTTGAAAAAGATGACGCTTGTCCTGAGTCTGGTTCTGCTAAAGGTTTCTTCCTCATGAGGGAGTTTTTCCTTTCCACTGTCTCCTTCATGCTTGCTCAAGATGAGAGTCTGTGATAAAGTTAAACTCAAAGCAGTCTGCTCCTCAGATAAATAGTGGTATTAACTTACCAAACTTTTCATGTACCGGTACAATATATGAATGTTTCTGTTCAGTGTCCTGAGATGACTTCTGTTGTGACTTGGTGCTATATAAATAAACTGAACTGAATTAAATTTCATACAAATACTTTTTATGTTTGTATTTTTACCCGTGATTTTTGCTAAAGAAAAAAACAAAACAAGTTTAACTAAAATTGTAAAAATTCTCTTGCTGAAACATTTCTTCATATAAAACAAATCTACCAAGAATAAACAGAACTATTTATCATTGTATTCAATGATAAACTACAACCATTTGGTACAAAAATATTATTCGAGACACTTTCCAAATACAAGATATTCCGTTGACCTAAAAAAATTAAGTTGTGATCCATTTAAAACGTGAACATCACTCGTGTTTTATTTCATGAATAACTGTTTATTTTGTTTAAAATGTATGACTTCAGGGAAGCCTGCCTGGAATGCTGATACAAGAACCCAGTCATAAATACATTTGATTTGTATCTGTGAGGTAGAAATGTAGGGCTGCGACTGACTTTAGCGACAAGCTAACATTTGAATTTGCCCGTTTAAACATTTGAAGATGAGCATCTCTGAAAAAGAAAATACATTTACAGTATAAAATGTTAACCAAGAGATACTCAAGCCACAAAAAGTAATGCTGGAACTGCCCCTGGTTATTTTTGTTTAAAGCCACAATATTTAAATCAACATTTTTTTATGTACTGCATCTAATAAAATGTAAGCAACTTCTTCATGCAAAACAATGCTCTACAAAAATGATAACGCTCCTCATTAGGGCTGACAAGATTATAAAACCCTGTTTAAAAACAACATGCACTCATTTTAATGGCACTACATGTACAAATCTTCACACCAGTGCCTTTACAAAGAGCCTATTTGGGTTTTAAACCCAAAATTACAATTTACTTTTTTTCACAAGACATAATCCGTTTTCTTATTTACACCATCATCATTCACGTTGCTGTGGATGCTTTTTTTTTTTTTTACATTTATACATGAGGGGAAGCCAATGCATCCTCCATATTGTCTTCAAGACATCAATGCACTCAAGGCTGGCTTCCCTCATAATCTCACTCATACTTTAAATTCAGGGTTCCTGCCCAAAAGCACTTTAAGTACACTTATTACACATTTGTTTACAACAAATGAATGTTTTTAGAAAACATACAAAACAAAGTTTAGTCAGCCTGAATGCAGTGGGACTCCACAGAGAGCTGATTCATGTGCAGCTAAATACAAACACAAACATAAATAGTAGCATATTAGCTACATGTAAAAAAAAAACTTGTGAACCCAATTTTTTCTGGGAATTTTGTTGGAAATAAAGGTGATCAATGAAAACAAAACAAAAAAGTCGTAACACTGATGGGACAGAAATAAACAACACATAGTTGATTGTCATTTAAGGAAAAAAAAGTGATTGCACAGATTACAAGAAACATAGGAGGACCACATTTAAATATGTGCATGATTTAAAAAAAGTGTATTTCAGTAAATACCAACCAACTGGCATCGGTTGGGTTGTACGAATAAAAAAAATACAATGAGACCTAGCTTAATGCTATCATTGCCAATGTATTTGAATCAACTTTAGGAATTGCATAAATAAAGTTTACTGTACTTACATTTATTAAAATCAACTTTAGTTGACTGTCCAGTCATTTCTGTGGAGCTACAATTGTCATAGAGAATAAAAATACAAATCATGTTTTCATTTAGTTTGATGTGCAAGTGCTTTTACAGAACGTGGCAGTCAGAAAACCTGTTTTGGAGCCTACATTTTTAAGCACATTCACTAGTTTTATCAATACGTGTGCTGAAGCCAGCACAAATAAATACTTTACAGATTTACTTTGGTCTTAGTATCCCTTCTAATGAGGCGAACGTCCTCCACCTGGAAGATTCCTCCATTTAAATATTTTATTTGGGAGTCTGTGTATTTTCTTGTGTTTCTGCATTACAAGCTAGTCTTCAAAGATGCATGGGAACAAAACCAGTGAGTTATGGCTTCATTTGATCAGGAACAGACTTGGATCAAAGGATAATGAGATCACGTTAAAGAATGATGACTGTGACGTTGAATGAAGCCATTGAAGGAGAAGAGCACAGCTGCAGCTGAAGACGGTTTGTTTTCATATAGTTCAGAGTCTGTCAGCTGCAGAAAACATTTTCCATCATCCTGGTTTTTTTAAGTTATCCTTGTTTACCAACAGTTCACAACCAATTTAGCTCCATACACTGTTAAAAAAAGAGTGCTGAAGTATTTTTGACGAGCTTATTCACAACCCTCCAGAGATAAAAATGGACCTGAAGATAAGACTTGCTGACTGTTAAATGTCAGGGGTGGATGCTGGGAGTGACGTTACTCTGCTGAGTCCGAGTCCTGGCTGTTGTACTCTGCCGTCTCCATCTTGAGGATGTATGGAATGATGCTGTCGATGGAGACGTTACCGATCAAGCCCGTGAAGAAGAGCTCCTCTGTGATGCTGGAGCTCATTAAGCGCAGGGCAGGGAGACGGGTCAGGATACGCGTCAACCTAAAACCAAAAGAACTGCAGTGCTACAGTTTACACCTTCCACACACCAGGCACATTTCTATTTAACATGACAAAGTACAGTTTTATTGAAGTTTGTTTTATATTTGCACGCTGACAAAGGTGAAATTCGTTTAGTCCCTTCTGAGAGCAATTCAATTAACTTTCTTTCTCTTTTGGAATCACATAATGTTTCTGCTGTACCTGTAGATGTCATCAGGATATGTTTTCTGCACATAGTCCTGCAGCTCCATCAGCGCTTTCTCTTGAAACTTCTCAATCTGTCCGCTGCTGTCCACACCTGGGTGATCTGTTGTCAAACACAACAGTTGGACTCCATGAAACAAAAACTGATCATTTACTCTCTTTTCTTTGAACAAAAACAACATAAAATCCACCATTATGATCATGGGATCAAGACCCTCACCAGGACTGAACAACACGATAGCCTTTAGGTAGGCATACTCATAGCTGTCAATCTCCAACCTCGTCATGCTGTTACAGAACTCCTGGAACTTCCAGATGTGCTCCATCACCTGCTTCACCCTGTCCCCTGAGGACAGTTTGTCTGAAAATGAAAAGAATATGCTCAAATGGCTGTATCAGTCTCAGCCTCTGGAGCCAGTCATGGAGTACCACAATGTTCTGTGCTTGGACCAGTTTATTTGACTTTATACAGCTTCCAGTTATCAGGCTCCTCTCTTGTGGAACCAACTTCCAGTTTCTGTCCATGAAGCTGACACATTGTGCAGTTTAAGACTGGACTTAAGACTTTCCTTTTTGATAAATCCTATAGTTAGCCGGCTTGGTTTCCTGACCTATTCCTTATCCTATGCTGCTATAACCTTACGACTACTGGAGGACAAATTAACCTCATTTCATTAAATGAACAGTTACAGATGCAAACAACTGAATACTTTGTATTTGTTCTTTCTTAACATGTGATTTCTGTCTTTTCGTCTTTCCACCTAGTGAAAAACCAGATGGCCTCCATCCTGGACCTGCCATTGTGTATCTGTTCCTCCTTCCTGTTCCTCTCAAACCAGCCAGTTGAAGCAGATGGTCGCTTGTCCTGAGTCTGGTTCTGCTGGAGGTTTCTTCCTCATGGGGGAGTTTTTCCTTTCCACTGTCGCATTGGTGCTCGTTTAAGATTGGAGCCTGCGATGAAGTTAAAACTCAGCAATTTGCTGGCTCCATAAATAAATATACAGGTGGTCCCCGATTTACGAGCGCTCTTACTTACGAGGTTCCGGATTTACGAGGTTATCATATTTAATAAAAATATGAAAAAAAAAAATATATATTTGTTTGTTTTTTTGGTGTGTTTAAATGTTCTTAATTTCATGTGTACAGCACTTTGTTGCAGCTGTGGTTGTTTATAAATAAAGTATTATTATTATAATTACAGTACAGTGCATAATTTTTAATTTTTAAGCCGATTTACAAAGTTTTGCGGCAGTTTCCGCCAGTTTTCGGCAGTCAGTCAGTTTTCGGCAGTGCCCACGAGTTGAGCCCATAGATATCATATATAAGACTAGATACCCGATAGCCTGCTCAGTGGCAGGATTTAGGGCGGCCATCTTGGAGTTGTCACCCTCGAACCTTGCTGCACCAAAACAACAGAGATGCCTCCGCATTGCTCGGCTTATTCGTGTTCAAATCGGAAAACTGTTGATGTCAGGGACCGGGGGATAACTTTTCACAAGTAAGATGAACATATTATTGTTAGTATTTTGTGAATGTAATATTACTGTACTGTATTTATGCCCACCATACAGTATATATGTATGCTGTATATATATGTGTGTGTGTATATATATATATATATATATATATATATGTATATATATATATAGTATACTGTATATATTTGTGTGTATATNAGGAGGAGGAGGAGGAGGAGGAGGAGGAGGAGAGGGGAGGCTGGAGCTTCTCCTGCGTCTCCCAGCAACAACATCAGCAACTCCAGTCTGAGATCCTCCCTCTTGTTTTAATCCCTCACCCCTCCTTTGCTGCTGCCGCTTCCTTTCATCCCTCCCCTCTCTCCTGGAGAGAGGAGGAGGTGGAGAAGGAGGAGGAGGAGGAGGGAGGCAGGAGGGGTCGAGTGGAGCAGCATTGCGATGCAGACTGCAGGAACAGACTGAGGAGCTCCAGGAGAGCAGAGAGGTGGAGAGGTGGAGGTAAAAGATGGAGACGACACAGAGAAGACGGGGAGGTCGAGAAGAGAGCTGAGAGGAGCGGAGGAGAGCCGGAGGAGAAACATGGTGGATTAGGAGGAGGAAGGAGTGATCAAAGAAGGTGAAGAAGAGGAGACGAGGGGCACAGGTGGAGGTGTGGACGCTGGAGCTGCAGAAACCTGCTTCGGTTTGTTTTCTGTTCCCTGAAAAGTTCCAGACCGGGCCAGGATCCACAGGGGGGTCAGGGGTCAGGTCCTGGAGGGACGAGGGACAGAAGGAGACTGATGGAGGCCCGTCAGACAAGCAAGATGATCTGCAGACAGTTTCTGACTCACTGAGTCACTTTGGAGGAAACATCAGACTGGAGGACCAGACGACGGTTGGAGGATGATTTACTGAAGAAGGAGAAGAAGAAGAAGAAGAAGAAGAAGAAGATCTCAGCTGATGCACTTCATCTGAGCAACGAGCTCCAACAGAAACAAGAAGAGGAGAAATGAAGGAGCAGGAGGAACTTTTCATCTGGAGAAAACAGCAGCTGCTTGTTGTTTCATGAAGAGATCGAGTGGAACAAACAACAAAATGAACAAACTTCATTAAAATAAAACGAGGTTTTTGATCAACACATCTGGAGGAACTGCTGGAGACATGACTTCATCTGAGACGTTCTGCTGTGATCCTCAATCATCTTTATGAGACAACTCCCTGAAACTTGGTCTGCTGAACGAGTGATTAGACACAACGAAACATTTTGTTCAGATCTGAAGGAGTGAGACCCAGAAAACTCTGATTGTTTTGTCCTGATCAGAACAGCAGAACTTATCGATTAGAATCAATTGATCAAATGATCAAATCCAAAACGGTTCATTAAAATGTTGATATAAAATCTGCTTTATTAAGTCGGTTTTGTACCAGAACTTCTTGGTTCCTGAGTCTTAGAACTCACCAGGCTTCTCCTGATTCCTAATAATCTAATCAATATATAATAACCTATAATCATCTATAATCTATAATCTAACAGCGACAGGTTTGTCTGATCATCAAAAACATTTGAACAAACTGATCCAAACCTGCTTCATTTTATAATCTAAATGTAAAATAAAAACATTTTATTAATAAAATATTTTATTAATAAAACATTTTATTTATAAAACATTTTATTTATAAAACACTTAATTAATAAAACATTTTATTAATAAAAACATTTTATTAATAAAAACATTAATAAAACATTTTATTAATAAAAATATTAATAAAAAAAATATTCAAAGTTTTGCAAAGTTTTAGTTAAAAACAAAAAGTCAAAATGAAGCCAATGGAGCAGGAGCCGCCTGATCCATGAAGAGCTCGACGCCGTTGTTTCAACATCTGGATGTCAAACATCTGGATGCTTCGTGCAGTTCTGGACTGGTTCTGATCGGGTCTGTGTGGGTGAGACGTTCTGAGGGTCCAGGTTGTGTGGAGAGCTGCGCTCCGCCCGGACACTCGTGGAGGTTTTTCATCAGATCTTCAGACTCGAGCTCTTCTCCTCCATTCTGGGAGTGAACCTGTTTTTTTACACGATGCTGAAGGAGGACGGGTCCAGCTCCTCCTCCAGACGAGGACCACTGAGAAGATAATGGACTGGAAGGAACCGTGAGTAGAGCACGAACGAAGAGTATGGAATGGATGTGGGGGTGTCTGTGTGGTGAGGTCCCACAGGGAAGTAGCTTTGACGTTTGCTTGTCAAGTTTTACTCTGAGGTTCCTCTCCTCCTGAAGCTGTCAAAGATCTCATCGTCCTCCATTGTCCTGTCACAATCAAACATTCCTTTGGTGTGGAAGGCTCCACAACACGGAGCAGGTTCCCCTCATCCATAGGTCACTTTAATTAACCTAAGGAGGGGCCGCTCACGTTAACTCGTTAACGCAGGAGATCTGCCTCTGGATCTGTGGGCGAGACACGAGGAGCATCAGAGGAACCAAAACAATCTGTCAAATACACACAAATTAAAAAATGCTGCTGCTGCAGCATCACAACAGCAGGAGGAGATGGATCCATTAGCAGTGGTGCCTCCAGAACTTTTGTAGTGGGGGTCATATGGGGTGGCACCTAAACAAAGCCAGCACATAAATTCAGGAGATTTGTTGTTTTGTTTATTTAGATGTTCTTGTGTTCCTCTGGGCCATCAGTCACTCCATCATGTGACGCTCTGCTTTTTGTTCTGTTTTTTAGCTAATTTCAGCTGCTTTCAGATAAATTCAGTTCCCTTTCAGTCAAGTTCTCTCGGTGCAACATACTTGCTATGGGAATTGCGCCCCAGCACGATTACCTGAAGGAATACACTCACGCCTTTACGGCTAGGGCGTCAACGTCGCGCCAGAGGCCCCGCCCTCTGGGTATTTAAGCGGCAGACGCCCATCCATCTTCCTCTTATTTGCCCTTCACCTCGCTTAAACCTGAACTAACTCTTCGCGGGACTTCTCTGTTGCTTCATCGCTCAACCAGAGGTGAGCTTTGCTGGACTAGTGAAAGCTAGTCCGGCACATTTTCCCTTAACCTTGAAGTATTTTCTTCTCCTCTCTCCACAGACTGCTTCGCTCGACGGCGCTAACTACGCCACAACCGCTATCCCTGCTAATTCCTAGCGGGCTAGCCAGCGAAAGCGACACGAC
>JBBPBX010022153.1:7780-27559 GCA_038048925.1 Garcialebias charrua
GGGGGTGGTGGAGGAAGTGGGGGTGGGGGGGTTCTCTTAGTTTCTGCTCTGAAACTAAGTATTTTATAATGAAGTATAAAACAGCCGAAACTGTTTGTGTTTTGTCACTTAGCAAAATAACTCATGATCCACTAAATTATTTTTTTGTAAACCTTCAAAAGTAATGAATGGCTGGACATCTACAATTAATTAACTTCTGTAGCAAACCCAATTCGAGTTTGCCTTTACCATGTGCCTTACTGCATATGCCACTTTTTGCCTCTACAACAACATCAACTACTACCTCATACATATACTGTGTACATTGACTCATACGCTGCTTTGCCACTTTGCAAATGTCAATGCTAGAAACCTTTAGTTTATTTTAGTTATACTTTTTATACTCTTTTTTTATACTAGTATGCAAAAACTCAGGACAATATTATGTTCATTAAATGTTTAATGTTTTAGTTTTAGAGTTGGTGTAAATTTTCATACTCTTATACCACTATGCAAAAAACTCAGGACAGTGTTAGTTTTACTATTTTATGCTTATGTCTATTATTATATGTTTCAGTGTTTCAATGTTTAGATGTTTACTGTTGCACCGAGGGACTGAGAGAAACGCAATTTCGGTCCTGTGTATGTCCTGCACTGTACATATTGCAGATCTGACAATAAAGTTGACTTTGACTTTGACTTTGACCAAGCTATCTGGAGGAGGTGTAGATGCAGCTGCACCTCAAGGCTATGAGCAGAACCATAAGTATTGTTTTAAAAATAAAATAAAAACGTATCAGATGCTTTGCCTCTCTGATTCATTTAGCCATAATCTTCTACTGACTTAAGGTCCAATATATCTCTCTCTTTTTCTTTTTGCCTTTAGACAGACAAACTTTTGTGAACAATATTTATTAATATATGTGAGCAAATTAATATCAAACTGGAAATGTTCAGATCCAGTGAGATCACTTACTGTACACCTGACTTCAAAAATAGCAAATTCTCAAACACAAAAACCAAGGTACCGGTACTCACATTCACTCTGAGCAGTCAAAACAATTACAGTCAGATACAGAAAGCTGTTGCAAGCAGGTTAAGCACGGGTGGGGGGAGAAAGGCCTACAGATAACAGACCAGGAACCTCTGCCTACACACACAGGAAAATGGGAGAAAGAAAAAGGCTGTAGCGTTCCACAAACATAGGCTACACGTAAAAAAGGACTATAAATGTCAAAAAATTTAAACAAACACAGAACGGCGCGTCATATATAAAAATAAATGTTCTTGCCTTAATTTCTCTTCTTGCCTGGCCGGGGTCACTAAACATCCAATGTAAGGTCTGGCGGTCAGCCTCACAAACATATGATCTTGGCGTATATTGACCGCCCTCGCTTATAAATCACAGAAATCTTGGTTCTGCTAACTAGCGTGTGCGCAAAAAATGCCTAGTTATTGAAAAGCAGACACCTCATTCTAAATTTCAAGTCATCGGCCCAAGGTGAACTAGGTCCTGTCATTGTACTCAAATTGTTTTAAAAACGACGTATCAACAAACACTTTTTCACACTCACTTTTCTTATTAACCTGTGCGGTGTCTGGAAATCTCTGCCAATCCGGCCTTGATCGCACCAATGGACAGAGAACGCTAGCCAGAGAGAAACCAACTGGACTTTCTGTCATATTTACCGTGCCTCGTAACGTGCGCTCTGTTTGGAGGTCATCAGGAGCCAGGTATGGGGAGAATGGGTTTCGGCACCATAATGATGGGGATTTTAAACCCCTGTTACCTTAATAAAAACCACACATGATAAACAAGAGAATTGGGTTAACACAGACAAAACAACTTTGCAAAGGGGAAAGGCTTTTAATGTACTTCTGAAACTTGGTTGGTCTCAAAATACATTGTCCAGCACAAATCCGAATTGTACTGGACATGACAAGCTATTTAAACAAGAAGGAGGTGGAGTTGACAAGCTCTGACGTCTTACAGATAAAACAAACAAGTCATGGTTCTGATCCAACAAGAACATCTAATCCAAACATTGTCAAGGCTAGAAGACTGTCTTTTCTGTATCAAGGAGAAAAGCAAACAAACATGTTTGTACTATCAAATATAAGTGTTTGAAGGGAAAAGAGAATATTTGATATAAGTGAGCTGGGTTATAATTATTGGGTCACAGTAATTAGTTTTAGATGATAAATGTTGAACATCTCCATCACTATAACTCCCATGAGCATGGGAAAAAAAGAATATTGTCTGTCCTGGGAGTGCAAAAAGCACCAGAGGTCCACAATACCAAAATCTGACAGAAAGGACTTTAGATAAGTTGCCGACTTGGATGTAATATAGCCCGGTTTTGTCGATGACCTATCTAGCCCAGGGTCAAGACATACATTAAACCCCCTCCCCTCATAATCAGCAAATGAGAATATGGATGGGGGAGCAGTTTAAAGGGGACCAAATATTGGTTTTATAAATTTTTATGGTATGTCTGTGGGCTATCCAGACCATGTTCATTCAATTTAATGCACAAAATAATTCTTAGATAATAAAATATCCCTTTCTAGTTGTGTCTTTTATGACTTTCGTTCTGAACAGGCTGTTTATGATAATGAGCTCTGAAGGCCGCTGAGAAACATCCATAAGTTCACCCTCCATGTTAAAAACTCTTCGTCTGACTCTGAAAACAAGCAATAAGGCTGCAGAGTAACACACTGGCTGCTAACTGCTATACACGCTCTCTTTAGCGGGGACCGCTTTTTTTCACGGACCACATCCGGCGCTGAACGGATATGGTCTGTGAGCGTCGTCCGGTTGATTTAAGAGCCCGTAAATAAGTTTTTTCGTTTTTACTGATAGATAATTAGTTATTAGCGGTACTGCATTTTAACAACAATGAAACATCGAACTCTGAGATGAAGTCAGGAAAAACAACCATGACGTATTTTATACTGAAGTGGGTTGAGCCGCACCAGGGTTTGCTAGGTGAGGGGTTGGACTCAGGTTGGGGTGGGATTTGAAAACGAGACATTTATATCACTGAAAAATAAATGTACTTAGAGTAAATATACCACCGGGTGCATTTTTTTTTGTCCCTAGGACTGTTTTTTTAAGAAGTACATAACCAAAGTTGAGTAAAAAAAAAGCATTAAAAAGTGAATTTTGCATCTTTGGTCCCCTTTAACAAGATCAGAAAAAAATTGAGGGTTATCATAGTTTGGGGCATAGACATTCACTAGAGTGACATTCAAATTGTAAAGTTTCCCAGATACTATAATATACCACCCACTAGAGTCTGCAAGAATTGTTGATGGTGTAAATTATATATTTTTATTTATAAGTATTGCGACTCCTCTTGTTTTGCCCTGAAAACTTGAGTGGAAAGACTGCCCCACCCACCCACATTTTAAACAATTACTATCCCGGTTATTAAGATGGGTTTCTTGAAGAAAAACTATTCCTGCACCTAAGTTTTTCATATGTGTGAGGGCTTTTTTCCTTTTAACAGGGTGATTTAGACCCTTAACATTCCAAGTGATCATCTTAAATTTGCCCATCATATTGCTCTAAGATGAGAGGAAAGAGGAGAGAATAATAATAATAATAATAATAATAAATAAAATAAATAAAAAAACAATTAAAGATATCAAAGTGACAAGCAAAGAGAAAAAGGCATATATTCTGGCTGAGCAAAAATAAATACATTGTCTTAACACCAACAGTAAAAACCCACCCTCCCAACAACCCCCAGGTGTTAGTAAAAATAGCTGCTAGAACAAACAGCACACCTAACTTCCCTAACTGAAACACCTCCATTTCAATACTACCTAAATTGATATGATAATAAAGAAAAATCCCTCGCCCTGTCTAACAGGTTATATTAAACGTATAAACCAACAAAGCTGTAATAAAGTTTTGTCTTAATTAAAGTTAGAACAACCACTGAACACTTCAGCACTTGGTAACGTCCTTTACAAAAGTAGAAATGAAACAATTAACGCAGCGGTTTCATTAATGAAACGTTTGTGCATGATCTGCACCTCCACAGTAATCAATCAAGTAGAAGTCTTAAAAGTCTGAATAAATTTTTCAGCATCAGCCACTGAGCCGAGCATTATACGGGTACCATATGTGTTAATGATACGAAGTCTTGCAGGGTACATCAGTGCAGGTTTCACACCTATTTTATAGGACATTACTGACCTGTATTTCCTTCCTTTGTTTAGCCACTTCTGGAGTGTAATCGTTGTAGATCCTGAAGGAATAGTTCTCATACTTCAAAATCCCTCTTTTCCGAGCTTCACGAGTCACCAGCTCCTTGTGTTGGTAATAATAATAATAATCCATCCATCCATTTTCTTCCGCTTATCCGGGGTCGGGTCGCGGGGGTAGCAACCTAAGTAGGGAGGCCCAGACTTCCCTCTCCCCAGCCACTTGGAGCAGCTCCTCTGGGGGAATCCCAAGGCGTTCCCAGGCCAGCCGAGAAACATAGTCCCTCCAGCGTATCCTGGGTCTTCCTCTGGGTCTCCTCCCGGTGGGACATGCCCGGAACACCTCACCAGGGAGGCGTCCAGGAGGCATCCTAACCAGATGCCCGAGCCACCTCAACTGGCTCCTCTCGATGTGGAGAAGCAGCGGCTCTACTCCGAGTCCCTCCCGGATGACTGAGCTTCTCACCCTATCTCTAAGGGAGAGTCCAGCCACCCTGCGGAGAAAACTCATTTCAGCCGCTTGTATCCGAGATCTTGTTCTTTCGGTCATAACCCAAAGCTCATGACCATAGATGAGGGTGGGAACGTAGATCGATCGGTAAATTGAGAGCTTTGCCTTTTGACTCAGCTCTCTCTTCACCACGACAGACCGGTACAGCGCCCGCTTCACTGCGGACGCTGCACCTATCCGCCTATCGATCTCACGCTCCAGTTTTCCCTCATTCGTGAACAAGATCCCGAGATACTTAAACTCCTCCACTTGGGGCAGGACCTCCTCCCCGACCCGGAGAGGGCACGCTACCCTTTTCCGGCTCAAGACCATGGCCTCGGATTTGGAGGAACTGATCCTCATCCCGGCCGCATCGCATTCAGCTGCAAACCGCTCCAGTGAAAGCTGTAGATCACGAGCTGATGAAGCCAATAGGACCACATCATCTGCAAAAAACAGAGAAGCGATTCTAAGGCCACCAAAACGGATCCTCTCAACACCTTGGCTGCGCCTAGAAATTCTGTCCATAAAAGTTATAAACAGAATCGGTGACAAAGGGCAACCTTGGCGGAGTCCAACTCTCACCGGAAACGAGCCTGACTTACTGCCGGCAATGCGGACCAAGCTCTGACACCGGTCGTACAGGGACCTAACAGCCCATATCAATGGGCCTGGTACCCCATACTCCCGGAGTACCCGCCACAGAACCCCCCGAGGGACGCGGTCGAATGCCTTTTCCAAGTCTACAAAGCACATGTAAACTGGTTGGGCAAACTCCCACGCACCCTCCAGGACCCTGTTGAGGGTGTAGAGCTGGTCTAGTGTTCCACGACCAGGACGAAAACCACACTGCTCCTCCTGAATCCGAGGTTCGACTATCCGACGGACCCTCCTCTCCAGAACCCCTGAATAGACCTTACCAGGGAGGCTTAAGAGTGTGATCCCTCTATAGTTGGAACACACCCTACGGTCCCCCTTTTTGAATAGGGGAACCACCACCCCAGTCTGCCAATCCAAGGGAACTGCCCCCGATGTCCACGCGATATTGCAGAGTCGCGTAAGCCAACACAACCCCACAACATCCAGAGCCCTAAGGAACTCAGGACGAATCTCATCCACCCCCGGAGCCTTGCCACCGCGGAGCTTTTTAACCACCTCGGCGACCTCCGCACCAGAGATTGGAGAGCCCGATCCAAAGTCCCCAGGCTCCGCTTCCTCAGTGGAAGACGTGCCAGTAGGATTGAGGAGGTCTTCGAAGTATTCCGCCCACCGACTCACAACATCCCGAGTTGAGAGTTTAATAATAATAATAATAAACTTTATTTGTATAGCACCTTCCTACAATGCCTTGCATTGACCAAGGTGCTTAACAGGACAGAAAATATAAAAACCGGTACAATAAATCAGTGAAAAAAGAATAAAAGCAACAGCAATAAAAGGAGGCAATGGAAATAAAAAGCTACATACTAAAATACCAAAAGTAATAAAAGTTACACACTGAAAGCTTTTTTGAACAAGTGGGTCTTCAGTCTGGATTTAAACAGAGTCAGATCAGAGGTGGCATGCAGCTCAAGGGGGAGGCTGTTCCAGGCTTTTGGGCCAGCAACAGAAAAGGACCGGTCTCCCCATTGTTTGTACCTTGAGTGAGGCACCTCCAGCAGGTGTTGACTGGAAGATCGTAAAGCTCTGCCGGGCTGATGGGCTTTCAAAAGTTCTGAGATGTAGAGAGGTGCAAGTCCATTCAGAGCTTTGAAAACAAACAGGAGCAGCTTGAACTGTATCCTGAACTGAACCGGGAGCCAGTGTAAAGAGGACAGGACAGGTGTAAGGATATATAAGGAGATCAATATTAAATTGACACACTTTATATATCTTAATTACTTATTCAGATTGAATATTAATTTCACAGATTCTTTTCTTTTTCAGTTTACCCAATATTTCTGTGATCTTTATGATGGATAAATAAATAAAGCAATTAAGTGACAGTGAGACGTTAACTTAGTTTGGTATGCCAAAGACACTACCATTTATTTAAAATAAATCAACTAAATTAACACCATTACACTTGATTGATAGATTTCACTTTCTTGCAATTTAATACGTCAGCACATTTAAATTGTAACACAACAGACATAAATACAGGTTGTCAATATACTTAGTCTGTGGTTCTTTAGCTTGAATATAGTTACCAGCTTAGAATGGAGATAGGGAGAGATTTAAGAATGAGGAATAGGGAGAGGTTAAAATGAATTTATTTGTCTTGACCATGTTACCAGAAATGACACTTTTCATCCGACTTCTGCTAAATTCCAGGTACGTTTGTAAACAGCTCTTTACCTTTTGACGACAGCCCGTTAAGAGAAGACCTTGTAGCTTTTCAGGTGCACGGGTTCCTTGCTAGGGCCAGTACATCTGAGCTGGTTATTTGTTTACTTTCCAACATTTCCTGGTTTCGCGTTGGTCATCAGAAAATGCGTCAGCTCCTGGTTTCTGGCTCAAGATAACTTATTCCAGAAAGGAATAAACAAAGTTCTGAGCTTACGCTCGGTTCGAAGTGGACTCATAACAAACATGTTATTAGTCTTTAACTGAATGACGTGTCCTTAGCGTGTGACTGACATTCAATCAGCTCTTTGGGGAAACCTCAATGCTTGAGGCTTACTCCAGCAGACTCTGCTCATCTCAGCAAAGCTTAGAACCTTAGTAGAAGATCTGAGATGAGAGGACTTGTCCCTTCCCGATTGGTCCAAAAGAACCAGTCGAGGAGTTCACTTGTTGTTATCATGGTACAAGGTTACAGCCAGAAACAGGGTGAAAATGTTTAGGAAAAGACAGAGAGTGCTGGAGTCATTCCCATGAAAACAACGGATTAACTGTCTTCTTCATTTCTAAACAAAACGGCCGGGTCTCTCAGACCCGTGCCTTCAACTTTCACACTACAGGAGTGACACAGTAATATTTCACATTACAGAATAACATAGCATAATAGCATATGTGATCATAAGACATATTGTAAATTACAACATTGCTCATGAATAAACACAGGTGATGCTCTGATTATATTTGTATTAGAACAAAATCAAAGATAGAAATAGTCTCTTTTGAGTGAATCTGTCCTTTGATTCAAACTAATAAAATAAATTGTGTTAAATGTCAGGTTACTGAAAGGGTCAGTGAAAAGCATCACTGAATAGTTCAAAACACTTCAGTTTGACCCTGGGTAGGTCCACTACATATCCTCCCTTTTGGAAGTCATCGCCAGTCCTTGGGAATGAGGTCCAACATGAAAGGATACCTTGAACTGTCTATGATCTTGAAGTTATCCAGCAAGTGGAAGAAGAAAAATCAAAAATTATAATCCCATAAAGTTTTTGGAAATTCCATACTGTTCGTAGGTAATCCCATTGCGGTAAGCTTTTAATCCTTTGGAAAACAAAGTATTATAATCCACAGCGGTAAATCCATAGCAGTTATTCCACCACGATTAGTTTTGTTGATTGATCAGACACAATTGTTTTTATAATCAGCATGTAGAGGGGATCCCTCGATTGACGCAGAGGAAGCGACCCTTGGATGAAGGTTGAAGACCAAGCGTTGGAGCTGCAGGTCCCTACATCGAAGGTTGTTGGCTGGTTGGCTTCCAGTCAGTGCCACTCTGGTTCTATGTTTCATGCAATTATGTGGGTTTTTAGGTGGGCTTATGATTGGGATTTTACATTAGGCCCTATCTATATGCACCTGGTGTGTAAGCTATCATGATTTAGATCAGCTACAATTCAATTCTGTAAAATTAGAAATAGGGATCTATACCTATAAAATTTTGGAGGACTTCTGTGACGAAGGCCTCTTATTCCAAACTATTCCTCCATTCATTACTTAGTTTAGGTTAAACTAAAATAGAAAAATGAAATATAGTTTGGTCTAAATGTCTGTTGTCTTTTAGACGAACGACGTAGGATTTGGTATTCCTAATAAATTTTGAAGTCTATGGTGAGACTCATCAAAATGAATAGATAATCTAGAATAGAAACGATCGAATCGGTTCAATTTAGAAATTGTGAGACCAATGTAGTTTATGGTACCTTGAGTAGCTTTAAACTTCATTGACTCTTCAACGATTGAGGTTTAACAAAATGAACTGCATGTTGGCATAGTTAAATCCATTTCATGCATTAACCAATGTTAATACAAAACCTTTTTTGGCTGGGAGTGTTCAGAACCAAAACAATATCTCAAATAATGCCAACAGTAATGACTAAACAACAAGGAAACAATGTTTCACTGCTTCGATACACTCTTGTCGTCAGATTCCAAAATGCAACACACAAGAAAAACAGGTCTCAACTTTATGACCGAGGTCAAATTAAATCTCGTGGATTTAAACGGTTGTTAAGGTTAGTTTTTTGTTGTGGGTATTAGACTTAGCGTTTCTAAGTTCAAGTTGGACAATGCGACTTATAGGGTGGAAAATACGGTAGTTTAAACCTGATTAGTTTATTTACTAACTTGTGTTTGGACGACCTTATTATCCCATGAAGTCGGTGAGTTTGTGAGATCTTTGTCTTTTGTGGAGTCATTGAACGCCTTGTAAGGTTTGATCTGATTTCGATGTACCCATTTAGCAATTGGCTCTTTGCGGCCTTTGCTGATTTTGATTTCGTAGACGACTGAGGACACTTTGTCTGTTATCAGATGAGGTCCAGTCCACCTGGGCATCAGTTTGCGGGCGAGAGTTCCGGTCTCGGACCCTCCTTTCCCGGTTGCTGGGGCGAACGTATAGTACCAGACTCTGTCTCCCACTTGGAGTTCATTGTGAGAGGCCTTCTGGTCATAGTACGCATTGCGTCCTTCAGCTGACCTTTCCAGGTCTTTCTGGGCGAAAGCAAATGTGTTTCTGAGGTGTACATTCAAATCTTGTCTTTGGCATGACCTAACATCACCCCCCTTTGGTCATGGGGGACCACGAACACAGGTGAGGACGTCCGTCCATGGGCACAAGTTAGGATGCCATCGTTTAGTCTAAGCTGTTCGCGCAGCTGAGAGAAGACATTACACAGGAACCTGTTAGGTTTCGGCCAACGTTTTGTCTTATGTTTACCTTTTTCCATGTAATTTAGGTGTGTCTCAAACGTCAGTGCAGTCGCAGGTGTATCTGATTTGTCAGTCTGCGATAGGTCACTGTCGTTGTGGTGTGTGTCCTCCCACTTCACGACTGAAGAGGTGCTCTTTGAGTCTGTAAGAACTATGTCATTACTGAGTAGTTCTAGATTCAAATGTCCTTGAACCAAGGTTTCATCAAAAGCTTGGCTGATAGCCGATTTACCTATCCCAGGGGACAGTACAGCATCTTCGGTGTGGGATCCTTGGACACCTTCTTCTACCTGTGGTAGGTAATGTGAGTTTGCCCCCTTTTTGTCTGATGAGGGGTCCTCGAAATCTGTAACAATGATGTCCAAGTGACTGTCAGCGTTTGGTCGACTGTCATTTTCTGGACTCAAATGCCCATGAACCAAGGTTTCATTGAAAGCTTGGTTGATTGCCGAATTATCCGTCTCAGAGGACAGTAAAACGTCTTCGGTGTGGGATCTTTGGACCTCCACACCTTTCACTACCTGTGGTAGGCAGTGGTCAGTGAGTGCTGATTGTTTCAGCTCGCATAGGAGGTTCTCTTGTTGGGCCAGAGTCTGGTCCAACTTTTGGGTCTCTTCTGTCTCACCTGTTTTTGAAGGTTCACTTACCAGGCTTGTGACCTCGGTTGGGGAGTCACCCGTGCCTTCTGCGGTACCTGCGGTTAGGCAGTCTGTATCACAACTAGGAGGCCCTTTTATTGGCAGGGGTTTTCTCACTGTTGCCCACATTGTCTGTTGACCATAATCTATGATTGCGCCGAAGCGGTTTATAAAATCTTGGCCAACCAAAAATGGGAATGAGTCAAGTTAGACACAAACACTGGGTGGCGTAGTGTAATTTGGCCAATCTGCATGTGAACCATAGCTATAGCTGATAGGGTTGTTCTCGTCTCTGCGAGACCCTGCAGCTCAATAGCACTCTTCATGAAGGGTATTTGCCTGTCAACACCGTTAGCGGCGGTCCTCAGCTCCTCGAACAGCTTGGCTGACATAATAGTAATATCAGAACTGCCGTCCAAAAGGGCTTCACGTTCAAGGACACCTTCCAGTGTGATAGGCAGGTAAGCTTTCTTAGCCACCCCCCTTTCTGGTCTGAGAAGCTCAGTCCTCACCTCGTTCTACAGGTGTGCAGTGGAGAGCGTCCTGTGCTCCAGCATCAACGTGTGGCATGGAGGCTGCACAGTTGCAGAGAGGAAAGCTCTACAGAGAGTGGTGAAGGCTGCACAGAAGTCTGTGGGAGTCAGTCTCCCCACCATCACAGACATTTACACCTCCAGATGCAGAAAAAGAGCCACCTGCATCATGAAAGACCTCACTCACCCAGCACACTCACTCTTTGCACCACTCCCCTCGGGACGGAGGTTGAGGAGCATCAAATGTAGAACCACTAGACTGAGGAACAGCTTCTACCCTGAGGCTGTCAGACTCATGAATAAATAAATAATAAGAATAAACACTGCAAAATGTCACATCATGTTGATACTGATCTGTTTCTTGTTGCTGCGTTCATCTGTGACCATCTGCTCATAATGACTCATGTTCGTGCTGCTGTTTATAATGATGTTTTTCTACTACATTAGGGCTTAGTGTATTACTAGCTGATGTCTCTCTTAGTTAATCCTAGATGTTATTATTGTTTTTCTCTTGCATTTGTTGTTGGATGTAACTGGGACCCTGTGTACATAATCTCGTTTTCAACACATGTACTACATGCGGTGCAAATGACAATAAATTCTCTCTGACTCTGACTCTGACTTGTATAAGGTTACGTCAGCCGTTTACGCATTGGCCAGCCCTCAATGGCCCGGGCCACCCGCGTTCATTACGCATTTGCCGCAGAGCCGCCTTGAAGTGGGTGGGCAGTTCTCTGGAAGTGGGTGGGGTGCTCTCTTCATGTGGGTGGAGTGTTCGTGTTTTAAGAGAGGAGACTCGGAAAAAAAAATTGTTAGCTGGATTATATATATATTAGTGTTTCTGAGTTAAATTTTTGTTAATAACTGATCACAAATCAGCTTATGTTACAACGTAAATAACACGAAGCGCACACCCATTTCCGCCTTTCAGCGCGACCTGAATGTCATTAAACAATAACTAATATTGTCTAACTGTTGCGCGCAGCCAGGGTTTTAAAATATAACGAATAATCTCTAACTTTTACGTGCAGCTAAAATGTTAAGAGGAGTGATTCCTATATGGGTAAGGTGGACACCTGAAAATCCAGTCCGCTGGTATAGCTCAAAGAGTTAATGCATTGTCGTTTTGACCCGGCGAAGCGGGTTCGCTTCCCGCCTGGGACAAAGTTATTTTACTTTTTTTTTCTTTATTCACATTTTCTTTTAAATAAAAAGGAGTTTGTTTGGTTAACAAACTCCTTTTTATTTACTCCAATAAAAAAAAAAAGTAAAATAACTTTGTCCCAGGCGGGAAGCGAACCCGCTTCGCCGGGTCAAAACGACAATGCATTAACTCTTTGAGCTATACCAGCGGACTGGATTTTCAGGTGTCCACCTTACCCATATAGGAATCACTCCTCTTAACATTTTAGCTGCACGTAAAAGTTAGAGATTATTCGTTATATTTTAAAACCCTGGCTGCGCGCAACAGTTAGACAATATTAGTTATTGTTTAATGACATTCAGGTCGCGCTGAAAGGCGGAAATGGGTGTGCGCTTCGTGTTATTTACGTTGTAACATAAGCTGATTTGTGATCAGTTATTAACAAAAATTTAACTCAGAAAAACTAATTCAGCTAACAATTGTTTTAGGGGTTTCTCGTTTCTGTAGTTAAATTTGAATGAAATTCAACCCTCGCGCTGAGGTTGTTTGAATGAGTCCCGCCCCTGCTGCAAACAACGAATCAAATGAGAGCAGTACATGACGTGAAACTGGGTCCGTACGGGGCTCGGCCCGATAGAACCACGGTGGACATGGTTCCAGAACAAGGGTGGATCCCGGGCGGAAAAGGTAAATGCGAAGACGCCGAACCCGGGTTAGAAGCTGGGAGAGCCGGGGAGGGCTGGCCAATGCGTAAACGGCTACAGAAACCTCACAGGTCTTGGCCCACGTTTCTGTTTACGCGTACCTCTGGCTGTGTAATCTTGTTTACTGTCAGCATCTTGTTGGCTGTCAGCATCTGTGTGCTCTGAGTCTTTGTGAAACATAGTGTTGCACATCGCTCCAGGTTGGTCAATGTTGATAGTGTCATTATCAATGATAATGCCATTCATTGTATCAGGTTGGTCAAGCACAGTAACATTCAAATCTACTGACAAACCACTTACTTCCTCTGTCTCTTCCAAGCATAGAGGTGTTGGGCCATTATTCCAGGACATTCGTGACTCCTTGCATGTCTCGAACTGTTCTGTTCGAGGCGTGGGAGGTGCGGTTCCGAGGCTCGGGAGTTTCTGTTGGGACCACGCATTGTTGCATGAGTATAGGTCCTCATACTTCAATTTCTTTTGAAGTTCACCCACCGGCAGACCTTGGTTTTCACCCACCTGGTTCGATCGGAGCCATTGTGGGTCTCTTAGAGAGGGAACACCTACCTTTTGTGGTTCGTTGCTTGTCTCAGATTTTGCAATCTGAGGTGCTTTAGGGGCGGGGCTCCCTTTAAACCATTTCGAGTCACTGTTCCAACTGGCACCAACATTTCGTTGTTTGTCAGTTTGAAAATCTTGTTCATTCTTGCTTGTATTATCCAACTCTTTTAACAACCGACGTATGTTCTCTACCTCTTCTGAGGTCAGAGAGCCTTTGAGACGACGGTGTTTATTATCGCTTTCTATAGGAGAGAGAACCTCTCCTATTTTTAGCGACTGGGATACGACCTTTTCACCTGGACACACCTCAGAGGGTGTCTTGTTTTGCATGCGGCCTCAAAAGCAGTAACAGCACACTGTTTCATCTCTGATTGTTTAAACTGACGTAACTCAAGGCCTTTTTTGAGAAGTTCTTCTCTTTGTCATTTGCTCTTCTGCCTTATCAATTCAATCTTTGCTTTGAGCAGCTTGAAAGCTGAGTTATTTGTGTGCTCTAAGTCATCAAAGACAATGCCACTCAATGTACAAGTTTGGTCATCCTTCGTATCATTCAAGTTTTCAAACAACCAACTTATGTCCACTATCATCAGAGCGTAGAGGTTTTGTGCCTTTTTTCTGGAACGTCTGTGACCTTTTGCACATCTCGGACTGTTTCATCCGAAGTACAGGGACAGGGCTTTTGCTCGGTGTAGACCCCAGAGGGTCACGTGAAGAGCGGATACCTACCGTTTGACGTTTTTTGCTTATCTCGGGCAGTTTCGTCCGAGGTGCAGGGACAGGAGGGCTCCTCCTGTTAAACCATAATGAGTCTCTGTTCCAGCAGGCATCAACAATTTGTGGTCTGTTAAGTTGAAAAACATGTTTTTTCTCGCCTATTTTAGGAGAGGGAGTTGATGAACTTGTCCCTTCCAGCTCCAGCGAGTGGGATTTGACCTTTTCTTGGTAATGTAGTTCACGCTCTGGTTTTGTTTTTAACCAGATCGGGTCATTGCTTAGTCTGTGAGCTTCACAAACATCTACAGCACCCCGCTTTGTTTTTGATTCTCTTATCACACGTTGTACCTCAAGGCTTTCCTGGTGAGCTTTCACACTTCTTTCAATGTGCTTCTGTTTTAATACTTCAAGCTGTGATACGATCAGCTTCAAAGCTTCATCATTTCTTTGCCAGATGTACCGGTCAATTGAGCAGTCACCACCCTTGCTCGATCTAAGCCAATTTGGGGCCCTTAGTGAGCGGACCCTCTCACTTGTTTCACTCTGTCTAACGTCCATCATTGTATTGATTTTTTGTGAAAAATCAAAAGATTGTTCTCATGTTAGTGCTTGCAAATAAATGCAATGATTTCACTAAAATGTGACAGGATGCTGCTTGAGCATGCCTTCAAAAGATGTCTTGCAGTCTCAGTGAAACTGATTTTGTACTGCATTTGACAGTTATCAGGAGTGAAAAATGACTTTTTGTTTGTTATTTTAAATAAATAAAAAAATGGTTTTTTTTTTTAAATAGATTGAAGTGTTTGTGGCTCAGCAATATTATTAAAGATGTTAGTCTAAATAGAAATCAGTGATTTTCATCAAGTTGTTATCCTGTGACATGTTCAAATCTGCTCTGCCACCTTTGCTTTGATTCTTGTGAAAACCAAGTCAAAAGATGCTTCTTGTTTGTTATTTTAAACTTTTTATTTAAAATAAGCAAAAATGTTTGTCTGTACCTCTGTTATTCTAATTTTTTTATTTAAAATAGACAGGAGTCTTTTGTTTGTGTACAGAACAATTTTAAAGATGGCATTTCACCATAAAAATGCTGACTTTTTATGATGTTTTGAGAACACTTTTAGTGAAATCTCCGTTCGTCTTGTGAGTGTAAGCTGTCACTCAAAGTGCAGCACCTGGAAATGACGACAAAAAATAAGCGGGTCGACGTAGCGTGTCACCGTACTTGAGCGAGGCGGAGCTCGCTATACAGATACGTGACGTCAACCAATCAATCATAGCGCTTGTAGTTCTATTCCTAAGCATTCATGGTTAATGTAGTTTTATTACCTTCGACCAATGCAATGCCGGAAATGACAACAAAGTGGGCTGGTCGCAACGGCGTGCGTTCCCATTTCAGCGAATCAGCGCTCGCTTTACAGACATGAGACATGATTGATAGATCACAGCTCTCGTTTTATCCAATCACAGCTCATAAACAAAAGTGTAGGACACGTCGCTTTAACGTTACCTTAGCACAACAGAACTCAACTTTACAGACCCTTAAACAACTGAAACGCTTCAAATTAACTTCCCAAAATTCTGAAACATGGCAATCACAATTAAAACAGGCACAACTTAGCTACGCTCAGTAACCAGCACTTCAACTGTAACACGACACGGATTCTCTCTGAGCCTCGTTCAGGTCGGTTCCGTCCACTTTAAAGGAGCAGAACTCGGGTTTCACGAAACACTATCCGACACGTTCTAACAGTAATATGCTTTTTTGACCTTCTCTAAAATGTAAAATACCATACACAGTAATCTTGTAGATGTTAATAATAGCTTTTCAGGCAGTTTGACTCGGCGGTCAACAAAGCTTTGTAAAAGAGTCTGTGCGTGAACTGGACCAAACGGAACCAGAACCCCCCACAGACCACGGGCTAACAAAACCTCACCTAAAAGCTTCCAACAGCGTGTTAAAGAGTTGAACAATAACAATCTCTCAGCTTCAAATGATAAAACATGCAGAATCTGCCTGTCTTGAACACCTTAGCCAAAAATTATCACCTTCAGAGTCCAAAAATTGGATATTCATGCCAACATAACGTTTCAAGTTCATGAGTGATCACAGATTTATCAATAAACTTTCAGAAAACTTGTACTTAGGCCACCAGATATACTTAAACACATACGGTGCCTTCAGATGTAAGGATATATAAGGAGGTCAATATTAAACTGACACACTTTATATATCTTAATTACTTATTCAGATTGAATAGTAATTTCTTCTTCTTCTTCTTTTGGCTTTTCCCTTTTCAGGGGTCGCCACAGCGAGTCATCCTCCTCCATCTCGCTCTATCCTCTGCATCCTCTGTCCTCACTCCGACTACCTCCATGTCCTCTCTAACTGCATCCATATATCTCCTCTTTGGTCTCCCTCTTTGTCTTTTTCCTGGCAGCTGCATTTCTAACATCCTTCTACCAATATACCCACTGTCCCTCCTCTGGACATGTCCAAACCATCTCAGTCTGGCCTCCCTAACTTTATCTCCCAGTTGTTCAACATGTGCTGTACCTCTGATGATCTCATTCCTGATCTTATCCATCCTTGTCACTCCTAAGGAGAACCTCAGCATCTTCATTTCTGCCACTTCCAGTTCTTTCTCCTGTCTTTTTGTCAATGCCACTGTCTCCAGACCATACAACATAGCTGGTCTCACCACTGTCTTGTAAACTTTTCCTTTGACCTTTGCTGACACCTTTTTGTCACAAATCACTCCTGAAACTTTTCTCCATCCACTCCATCCTGCCTGGACTCTCTTTTTCACCTCTTTACCACATTCCCCATTTTCCTGGACAGTGGACCCCAAGTACTTGAAGTCCTGCACCTTTGTGACCTCTGCTCCTTGTAGCCTCACTGTTCCACTGGCCTCCCTCTCATTCACACACATGTACTCTGTCTTACTACGACTGACTTTCATTCCTCTTCTTTCAAGAGCATACCTCCACCTCTCCAAGTTCTCTTCCACTTGTTCCCTGTTCTCACCACAGATCACAATGTCATCTGCAAACATCATAGTCCATGGGGATTCCTGCCTGACCTCATCTGTTAGTCGGTCCATCACCAGAGCAAACAAGAAGGGGCTCAGAGCCGATCCTTGATGCAATCCCACCTCCACCTTGAAGGTATCTGTCACACCCACAGCACATCTCACCACTGTCCTGCTGTCCTCATACATGTCCTGTACCAGTCTAACATACTTTTCTGCCACTCCAGATTTCCTCATGCAATACCACACCTCTTCTCTTGGTACCCTGTCATATGCTTTTTCTAAATCCACAAACACACAATGGAGTTCTTTCTGACCCTCTCTGTACTTCTCTATCAACATCCTCAAAGCAAAGATGGCATCTGTGGTGCTCTTTCTTGGCATGAAACCATACTGCTGCTCACAGATAGTTACATCTTGTCTAAGTCTTGCTTCCACAACTCTCTCCCAGATCTTCATTGTGTGGCTCATCAACTTAATTCCCCTGTAGTTGCTACAACTCTGTACATCACCCTTGTTCTTAAAAATGGGAACCAGCACACTTCTTCTCCATTCCTCAGGCATTTTCTCACCCTCAAATATTCCATTAAATATTTGAGTCAAAAACCTCACTGCCATCTCTCCGAGACATTTCCAAACCTCCACTGGTATGTCATCAGGTCCTACTGCCTTCCCCTTCTTCATTCTTTTCAGAGCTTTCCGGACTTCACCCTCACTAATCTTTCCCACTTCCTGGTCCACAGTTTCTATTACCTCCACTCTTCTTTCTCTTTCATTCTCTTCATTCATTAGCTCCTCAAAGTAATCCTTCCATCTTCCCATCACACTCTCCTCACTTGTTAGAACATTCCCATTCCCATCTTTAATAAGCCTAACCTGCTGCACATCCTTTCCAGCCTGATCCCTCTGTCTTGCCAATCGGTACAAGTCCTTCTCGCCCTCTTTAGTGTCCAGTCTCCCATATAACTCATTGTACGCCCTCTGCTTTGCCTTAGCTACTTCCCTCTTTGCTCTATGTCCCATCTCCTTATATTCCTGTCTCCTCTCTTCAGTCCTCTCACTGTCATATTTCTTCTTGGCTAATCTCTTTCTTTGAATGGCGTCCTGCACTTCACTATTCCACCACCAGGTTTCCTTATCATCCATTCTCTGTCCAGATGACACACCAGGTTTCCTTATCATCCATTCTCTGTCCAGATGACACACCAAGTACCTTCCTACCTGTCTCTCTAATTACTGTTGCTGTAGTAGCCCAGTCACTTGGAAGCTCTTTCTTACCACCCAGAGCCTTTAACAGCTCGTCTCTGAATTTCTCACAACATTCTTCCTTCTTTAGCTTCCACCATTTGGTCTTCTTCTCTGATTTTACTCTTTTTCTCTTCTTCGCAACAACAGTCATTCTACACACAACCATCCGATGCTGTCTGGCCACACTCTCCCCTGCCACAACCTTACAGTCTCCAATCTCCTTCAGGTTTCCTCTTCTACACAGAATGTAGTCGATCTGCGTACTCCTTCCTCCACTCTTATAGGTCACTCTATGTTCCTCCCTCTTTTGGAAATAGGTATTGACTATAGCCATTTCCATTCTCTTGGCAAAATCCACCACCATCTGTCCTTCCTGGTTTCTTTCCTTGACACCAAACCTACCCATCACTTCCTCATCCCCTCTGTTTCCTTCACCAACATGTCCATTCAGGTCTGCTCCAATCACCACTCTTTCCTCCCTGGGAATACTCTCTATCACTTCATCCAAATCTTTCCAAAATTTATCTTTCTCCTCCTCATCACATCCAACCTGTGGAGCATAACCACTTACTATGTTTAGCATCAGACCTTCTACTTCTACCTTTAGACACATCACCCTATCTGACACTCTCTTCACCTCTACTACATTCTTTGCCAACTCCTCCTTCAGGACCACCCCTACTCCATTTCTCTTTCTATCCACACCATGGTAAAACAGTTTGAACCCTGCTCCAATACTGCGAGCCTTGCTGCCCTTCCACTTGGTCTCTTGGACACATAAAACATCTACCTTTCTTCTCTGCATCATGTCAGCCAGCTCTCTACCTTTGCCTGTCATTGTCCCCACATTTAGAGTTGCAACCCTCAGTCCTACATTCTTCACTTTCCTCTCCCTCTGTCTCCTGACACGTTTTCCTCCTCTGCGTCTTCGACTAACAGTAGTACAATTTCCGCCGGCACCCTGTTTGTCAACAGCACCGGTGGCGGACGTTGTTAACCCGGGCCTCGACCGATCCGGTAGGGTTTCACTTTGATGAACTCGCATTATGGTTTTGGCAAGTGTTTTACGTCGGATGCCATTCCTGACACAACCCTCACCATTTACCCGGGCTTGGGACCGGATTGAATAGTAATTTCACGGATTCTTTTCTTTTTCAGTTTACTCAATATTTCTGTGATCTTTATGATGGATAAATAAATAAAGCAATATTTCTGTGATCTTTATGATGGATAAATAAATAAAGCAATTAAGTGACAGTGAGACGTTAACTTAGTTTGGTATGCCAAAGACACTACCATTTATTTAAAATAAATCAACTAAATTAACACTATTACACTTGATTGATAGATTTCACTTTCTTGCAATTTAATACGTCAGCACATTTAAATTGTAACACAACAGACATAAATACAGGTTGTCAATATACTTAGTC
>JBBPBX010022153.1:27794-41689 GCA_038048925.1 Garcialebias charrua
AGCTGGTTATTCATTTACTTTCAAACGTCTCCTGGTTTCGCGTTGGTCATCAGAAAATGCGTCAGCTCCTGGTTTCTGGCTCAAGATAACTTATTCCAGGAAGGAATAAACAAAGTTCTGAGCTTACGCTCGGTTCGAAGTGGACTCATAACAAACATGTTATTAGTCTTTAACTGAATGACGTGTCCTTAGCGTGTGACTGACGTTCATTCAGCTCTTTGGGAAACCTCATGTCTTGAAGTCCCCAGCATAACTGAACGTTCACCGAAGCAAACGTTTTTTCTAAAAGTGTTGAGACCAGAAAACAGTCTTCTGATTGGTCAGAAGGGAAGAGAGGAGAATACAAAGGGTTCACTTTAACATTATCAGAATTCAAGGTGAGAGTCAGAGCAGAGTGAAAATGTTTAGGAAAAGACAGAGAGTGCTGGAGTCATTCTCATGAAAACAACAGATTAACTGTCTTCTTCATTTCTAAACAAAACGGCCGGGTCTCTCTGACCCGTGCCTTCAACTTTCACACACTTTGAGTGACACAGTAATGTTTCACATTACAGAATAACACAGCATAATAGCATATATCATGAAAATGACAAAAGGTTATTCTTTTGATTACATTAGAATGACTATAAATGTTCTCAGATTACAACTAATGGAATAAATTGTGTTAAACGTCTGTTCACTGAGAGGTCAGCAAAGGTCATCACTGGACAGTTCAAAAACCTTAGTTTGACCCTGGGTAGGTCCACTACACATCCATCATCCATCATCTTATGCTTCTGGGTCACTAGGGAAGCAGCTTTACCAGGGAGACACAGACTTCAACAGCCACTATAGGAGGACCCCAAGGCGTTTGCAGACCAACTGACTACCGTATTTTCCGGTGTATAGGTCACACATTTTTATGGTTTTTTCAAGGCCTGCGACCTATACACCAGTGCGACCTATATATGGCTTGTTATCACTTTCGGTGAAACAAATTTTTAAATCCAGCTAATTTCACAATTACGTTCATTTAATAAAGAAAAGTTCAGCTCCGACACATATTTGCTATAATCTTTATGTCAGGGTTTCAGACAGATCAATGAACCCAATGGTGCAGACAAGAGTACACAGGAGGCAGGAATACAAAAATAGAAAAAGGAGAAAAGACAAAGGACGCCCACTAGATGGTGCCATGGTGCCATCCTGACACTTTCCATCCATCCATCCATCCATCCATCCATTTTCTTCCTCTTATCCGGGGTCGGGTCGCGGGGGTAGCAGCCTAAGTAGGGAGGCCCAGACTTCCCTCTCCCCAGCCACTTGGAGCAGCTCCTCTGGGGGAATCCCAAGGCGTTCCCAGGCCAGCCGAGAAACATAGTCCCTCCAGCGTGTCCTGGGTCTTCCTCTGGGTCTCCTCCCGGTGGGACATGCCCGGAACACCTCACCAGGGAGGCGTCCAGGAGGCATCCTAACCAGATGCCCGAGCCACCTCAACTGGCTCCTCTCGATGTGGAGAAGCAGCGGCTCTACTCCGAGTCCCTCCCGGATGACCGAGCTTCTCACCCTATCTCTAAGGGAGAGTCCAGACACCCTGCGGAGAAAACTCATTTCAGCCGCTTGTATCCGAGATCTCGTTCTTTCGGTCACAACCCAAAGCTCATGACCATAGATGAGGGTGGGAACGTAGATCGATCGGTAAATTGAGAGCTTTGCCTTTCGACTCAGCTCTCTCTTCACCACGACAGAGCCCGCTTCACTGCGGATGCTGCACCTATCCGCCTATCGATCTCACGCTCCAGTTTTCCCTCATTCGTGAACAAGACCCCGAGATACTTAAACTCCTCCACTTGGGGCAGGACCTCATCCCCGACCCGGAGAGGGCATGCTACCCTTTTCCGGCTCAAGACCATGGCCTCGGATTTGGAGGAACTGATCCTCATCCCGGCCGCATCACACTCGGCTGCAAACCGCTCCAGCGAAAGCTGTAGATCACGATCTGATGAAGCCAATAGGACCACATCATCTGCAAAAAACAGAGAAGCGATTCTAAGGCCACCAAAACGGATCCTCTCAACACCTTGGCTGCGCCTAGAAATTCTGTCCATAAAAGTTATGAACAGAATCGGTGACAAAGGGCAACCTTGGCGGAGTCCAACTCTCACTGGAAACGAGCCTGACTTACTGCCGGCAATGCGGACCAAGCTCTGACACCGGTCGTACAGGGACCTAACAGCCCATATCAATGGGCCTGGTACCCCATACTCCCGGAGTACCCCCCACAGAACCCCCCGAGGGACGCGGTCGAATGCCTTTTCCAAGTCCACAAAGCACATGTAAACTGGTTGGGCAAACTCCCACGCACCCTCCAGGACCCTGCTGAGGGTGTAGAGCTGGTCCAGTGTTCCACGACCAGGACGAAAACCACACTGCTCCTCCTGAATCCGAGGTTCGACTATCCGACGGACCCTCCTCTCCAGAACCCCTGAATAGACCTTACCAGGGAGGCTTAAGAGTGTGATCCCCCTATAGTTGGAACACACCCTACGGTCCCCCTTTTTGAATAGGGGAACCACCACCCCAGTCTGCCAATCCAAGGGAACTGCACCCAATGTCCACGCGATATTGCAGAGTCGCGTAAGCCAACACAACCCTACAACATCCAGAGCCTGATAAAGTGTTAATCTTCTTAAAAGACTTGCTGAGTGCTCCTGTGGCAGACATTTGCAGCAAAGCTAAACGTAGGTGCGACCTACACACCAGAAAATACGGTACTAAGAAATATTTTTGTTTTTAAATTTTAATGAAAGACAACCCTTTAAAATTTAAGGACAACATTTAACCAAATATCCTGATGCTGCTCAATAATCAAGGTAGAAAAATCTAAAAAAGCTAAGTCTGGTCCTCTGGACATTCAAAAAACAAAACAAAGCAAAAAAAATTGTAGAAACGTTTCGTCTTTCGTTTGAAAGACTTCCTAAGTCTGAAGTGCTGTATTCAGCTCAGTCTTATAAATAGCACCCTCTCACAGTGGATCAACCAGTTTGCTGATGACAGCCTGAAACCAGCTGCTCACATGATCAAGGAGGACCATCAGCCTAACGATGGATCGTTAGCACCCTGATGGTTGTTTGATATTCACAGATGGCTGAGTGATACTAGCAATAACAGCATTGTAAGAGGGGGACAGTTGAACCCGGAGGCCTCCACCTCTGTTTAATGATGGACGGTTCCTTTTCAAACAGCAGTTTCAAAACTTTTTGAACAGCAGCACGAACATGAGTCTGTATGAGTAGATGAGCACAAATGAACACAGCAACATGAAACTGATCAGCAGCAACATGAAACAGATCAGTAGCAACATGAAACAGATCAATAACATGAAACAGATCAGCAGCAACATGAAACAGCAACATGAAACAGATCAGTAGCAACATGAAACAGATCAGCAGCAACATGAAACAGATCAGCAGCAACATGAAACAGATCAGCAGCAACATGAAACAGATCAGCAGCAACATGAAACAGATCAGCAGCAACATGAAACAGATCAGCAGCAACATGAAACAGATCAGCAGCAACATGAAACAGATCAGCAGCAACATGAAACAGATCAGCAGCAACATGAAACAGATCAGCAGCAACATGAAACAGATCAGCAGCAACATGAAACAGATCAGCAGCAACATGAAACAGATCAGCAGCAACATGAAACAGATCAGCAGCAACATGAAACAGATCAGCAGCAACATGAAACAGATCAGCAGCAACATGAAACAGATCAGCAGCAACATGAAACAGATCAGCAGCAACATGAAACAGATCAGCAGCAACATGAAACAGATCAGCAGCAACATGAAACAGATCAGCAGCAACATGAAACAGATCAGCAGCAACATGAAACAGATCAGCAGCAACATGAAACAGATCAGCAGCAACATGAAACAGATCAGCAGCAACATGAAACAGATCAGCAGCAACATGAAACAGATCAGCAGCAACATGAAACAGATCAGCAGCAACATGAAACAGATCAGCAGCAACATGAAACAGATCAGCAGCAACATGAAACAGATCAGCAGCAACATGAAACAGATCAGCAGCAACATGAAACAGATCAGCAGCAACATGAAACAGATCAGCAGCAACATGAAACAGATCAGCAGCAACATGAAACAGATCAGCAGCAACATGAAACAGATCAGCAGCAACATGAAACAGATCAGCAGCAACATGAAACAGATCAGCAGCAACATGAAACAGATCAGCAGCAACATGAAACAGATCAGCAGCAACATGAAACAGATCAGCAGCAACATGAAACAGATCAGCAGCAACATGAAACAGATCAGCAGCAACATGAAACAGATCAGCAGCAACATGAAACAGATCAGCAGCAACATGAAACAGATCAACAGCAACATGAAACAGATCAGCAGCAACATGAAACAGATCAGCAGCAACATCAGAACAGCAACATGAAACAGATCAACAGCAACATGAAACAGATCAGCAGCAACATGAAACAGATCAACAGCAACATGAAACAGATCAGCAGCAACATGAAACAGATCAACAGCAACATGAAACAGATCAGCAGCAACATGAAACAGATCAGCAGCAACATGAAACAGATCAACAGCAACATGAAACAGATCACAGCAACATGAAACAGATCAACAGCAACATGAAACAGATCAACAGCAACATGAAACAGATCAACAGCAACATGAAACAGATCAGCAGCAACATGAAACAGATCAACAGCAACATGAAACAGATCAGCAGCAACATGAAACAGATCAACAGCAACATGAAACAGATCAGCAACATGAAACAGATCAACAGCAACATGAAACAGATCAGCAGCAACATGAAACAGATCAGCAGCAACATGAAACAGATCAACAGCAACATGAAACAGATCAACAGCAACATGACACAGATCAGCAGCTTGAGATTTGTCAGGGACATGAGTGTTTTTTCTCCTGAGGTTGATTTCATTCAGTGTTTGAAGGTGGATAAGGTGTTGTCATCCAGCTGATCCTCCTCCTCAGTTCCCAGTGCTCAGAAGATCCAGACAACCACCTGGACTTTGAGTTCATGGGAACAGCAGCAGACTGATTGTCCAGCAGAGGGAGCCAGTCACTCACTTACTGTGGTGAAGATGTAGTAATAATAATTCCACCATTATCTTTACCCACTTCTTCTTGTACGGGTCATAGGGGTCACTGGAGCCCAAATCCAACTGCCACTTCATGGGAGGCGGGGGACATCCCCGACACGTCTCCAGTCCATCACATGGACACCTAGGGACAATCCAGAGTTACCATCAGTCTAACATGCATGTTTTTGGTCTGTGAGGAAACTGGAGTACCTGGAGAAAACCCACAGAGCAAGGAAATAAAATGCAAACATCACCCAGTAAGATTCAAACTGTCAACCTTTGCCATGAGAGGTGTCAGCTCAACTGAGCCACTGTGCCACCATGACACAGATTTTATTCTTGTTGTTCTTCTTTTTGGGCTTTTCCCTGTTCAAATGTCCACAGTGAGTCCTCCATCTCACTCTGTCCTCACTCAAACTACCTCCATGTTTTCTCTTACTCACTTCAATTCACTTCATCTCAGGGCACTCAGCATAAGCATTCATGTATAAAAACAATAATTTAACACAAACATTCATGTATAAAAATAATAATTTAACAGAAACATTCATATATAAAATAACAATTTAACAGAAACATTCATGTATAAAAATAATAATTTAACAGAAACATTCATGTATAAAAATAATAATTTAACAGAAACATTCATATATAAAATAATAATTTAACAGAAACATTCATATATAAAATAATAATTTAACAGAAACATTCATGTATAAAAATAATAATTTAACAGAAACATTCATACAGTATATAAAATAATAATTTAACATTATTTATGTGAGGAGCAGACTGCTTTGAATTTAACTCTATTACAGAACTCTCATCTTGAACAAGCATGAAGGCGACAGTGGAAAGAAAAAACTCCCTCATGAGGAAGAAACCTTTAGCAGAACCAGGCTCAGGACAAGCGTCATCTGCTTCAACCAGCTGGGTTTGGTAGGAACAGATACACAATGGCAGGTCAAGAATCACATGTTAAGATAGAAATAGTATCAAATGAAAACTATTCAATTTTAACAATTCATTTAAGAAATGAGGTCAGTTTGTCCTCTAGTAGTCTAAGTCTATAGCAGCAGAACAAGACAACCCTAACTATAGGATTTATGAAAAAGTAAAGTGTTAATCCCAGTCTTCAAACTGGACAATGTGTCAGCCTCATGGACACAAACTGGAAGTTGGTTCCACAAGAGAGGAGCCTGACAACTGAAACATCTTCCTCCATTCTGCTGCTGGAAACTCTAGGAACCACAAATAAACCTGCAGTCTGAGAGTGAAGTGCTCTGTTAGCAAAATATGGAACAATAAGATCTGTAATGTAAGATGGAGCTAATATCCTGATGCATGCTCAATAATCCAGGTAGAAAACAAAAGTTAATTCTGGGCCTCTGGACATTAAAAAAAATTGTGGAAACGTTTCGTCTTTCCTCGAAGCCCGGGGCTTCCCTCTGCCTCTCTCTGGGGGGGGCAGTTGTCCCTGTTGGGGACAACAGTCCCGAGTGTCCGGGCTTGGGGCCCCTGTGTGTCTGTGGCTCCAGTCCTCCCTGTGTTACCATCATGTCCTGTGGGGGCAGGTCTGTGTGTCCCCACATCCACTATTAAACATTCTTATAGATAAATCTTATAGTGACAAGCTGCTCACACAGCTGTTCAGATCCAGATGTTCAGATCCAGGTGTTTATCAGATACACACTCAGTGGGTTAGGGTGGCCACTAAATACATCTTGTATCACCATGTACTGTATAAAATACTTTCTAATGATGTTACATGTATCATTATACTGTATATGTTGTTTTGTCTTTTTTTCTCTCTGCAGGTCTAGAGGCAGACTTCAATGATGTTCAAAGTCAAAGTCAACTTTATTGTCAGATCTGCAATATGTACTGTACAGGACATACACAGGACCGAAATTGCGTTTCTCTCAGTCCCTCGGTGCAACAGTAAACATCTAAACATTGAAACACTGAAACATATAATAATAGACATAAGCATAAAATAGTAAAACTAACACTGTCCTGAGTTTTTTTGCATAGTGGTATAAGAGTATGAAAATTTACACCAACTCTAAAACTAAAACATTAAACATTTAATGAACATAATACTGTCCTGAGTTTTTGCATACTAGTATAAAAAAAGAGTATAAAAAGTATAACTAAAATAAACTAAAGGTTTCTAGCATTGACATTTGCAAAGTGGCAAAGCAGCGTATGAGTTAATGTACACAGTATATGTATGAGGTAGTAGTTGATGTTGTTATAGAGGCAAAAAGTGGCATATGCAGTAAGGCACATTGGGCATCCCTAAATAAGACCGTTCAGAGCACACTGTATATGTATCAGCAGTGGTGTAGATATTAGAGTAGTGTAAATGTAAACAGTAGTAGTTACATGTAAGCAGTAGTAATAAAAGTAAACAGTATTAATAAATGTAAACAGAGAATGTAAACAGTATTATGATTATAGGCAGTGATGTAATACAAACATTAGTGCAAGTATGAGAAGTAGTGCAAACTGTATGAGCACATGACCGAGAGTTTAGTGAATAACCCGTTTGATGACACAGAGTCCAGTGTTAAAATCTTTGTGTTGTGTGGTAATGTGTGAGAAAGTTTTAGTGTTAAGGCAGTTCAAATGGGAGGGGGGGCAGAGCAGGCAGAGTGTTTAGCATCCTGACTGCCTGATGAACAGAGCTGTCTCTCAGTCTGCTGGTTCGAGCCTGGAGACTCCTCAGTCTCCTCCCTGATGGCAGCAGTCTGAAGCAGCTGTGTAGTGGGTGTGTGGGATCACCTGCCATGCAGTGGGCTTTCCGAGTGAGGCGTTTGCTGTGTAAGTCCTGCAGTGAGGGCAAGGAGGTGCCGACGATCTTCTCAGCTGCTCTCACAATGCGCTGGAGGCTCTTGCGGCAGGATGCAGTACATGCACCAAACCACACAGTGATGCAGCTGGTCAGGACACTTTCTATGGCACCTCTGTAGAAGGTGCTCATGATGGGGGTTGAAGCTCCAGCCCTTTTCAGCTTGCGGAGAAAGTAGAGACGCTGGTGAGCCTTCTTTGCCAGTGCTGCAGTGTTCCTGCTCCAGGACAGGTCCTTTGAGACGTGCACTCCCAGGAACTTGGTGCTGTCTACTCTCTCCACTGCGGTGCTGTTGATGGTCAGAGGGGCATGTTGGGCATCCTTCTTCCTGAAGTCCACAACAATCTCCTTTGTCTTCTCCACGTTGAGAGTGAGATTGTTGTGTCCGCACCACAAGGCCAGGCGGCTCACCTCGTTCCTGTAGTCCGTCTCATCGTTGTTGCTGATGAGACCCACCACTGTTGTGTCGTCCGCAAACTTGATGAAGTGGTTGGAGCTGTACGATGGTGTGCAGTCGTGTGTTAGCAGGGTGAATAGAAGGGGGCTCAGCACACATCCTTGTGGGGCCCCTGTGTTCAATGTGATGGTGCTAGATGTGTTACTCCCGACTCGTACTGTCTGTGGTCTCCCGGTCAGGAAGTCTAGCAGCCAGTTACACATTGAGGTGTTCAGCCCCAGACTGTCCAGTTTAAGGATGAGCTGTTGGGGGATGATGGTGTTGAATGCCGAGCTGAAGTCGATGAACAACATTCTAACATAGGAGTCCTTCGTGTCCAGATGTGTGAGAGCTGTGTGAAGGGCAGAGGAGATGGCATCGTCGGTTGAGCGATTAGGTCGGTATGCAAATTGGAAGGGATCCAGGGAGTCAGGGAGGACAGATGTGATGCTTTTCATGACTAGCCGTTCAAAGCACTTCATCAGGATGGGGGTGAGTGCTACTGGGCGATAGTCATTGAGGCATGCGGGCGTTGCCTTCTTTGGGACAGGGATGATGGTGGTGGCTTTGAAACAGGTGGGGACGATGGCCTGGCTCAGTGAGATGTTAAAGATGTCCGTGAAGACCGCTGCGAGTTCCCCTGCACAGTCCTTCAGCACACGACCAGGTATGTTGTCAGGACCAGAGGCCTTCCGGGCGTTAATCTTGATGAATGATCGCCTTACGCTGTCTGAGGACAGCGTCAGCACCTGGCCATCAGGAGAGGGGGGGAGTTTATGTGCTGGTGTGCTGTTACTTGCCTCGAACCGAGCAAAGAACTCATTCAGTTCATTCAGCGCAGAGGCTGAGCTGTCACAGGTCTGGGGGGGTGGTTTGTAGTTTGTGATGGTCTGTATTCCCTGCCACAGACTGCGTGTATCCCTGCTGTCCTTGAAACGTTGATGTTGATGTTGATGTGTGTTCTCTTTTTCATTCATTCATTCAACCTTTATTTAGTCAGGTAAATCTTTTGAACCTCATGGGCTCATTTACGAAAGCGACCTGCTAAAACTAAAGAACAATGAACAGCAGTGATAGAATTTCCTTAAACAATAAACAAACAAACAATAAACAATAGAAAACAAAAGAGAGAAAAAAACAAAAGAAAGTTTTTTTTTTTTAACAAAGTATCAAAAAACTAGCAAAACATTATAAGGTAGACGTATAAAATCAAAGACAGGAACATGTCTGCATTGGTTTTTGCCAGGATTCCAACAGATTCTTAAACTTTTCTCTCTCTCTCTCTCCTCTACTCCTGTCGCTTTATTTCTCTTTTAACCCTTCTCTCACTTTTTTAGCTTTGTTTTCTGCTTTGTTTTTTCATCCCAGTCTCCATTACATCTTAAATAAACACAAAGCAAATTCTAATAAATTTTTATGTATACAGGTGATCCCCGACTTACGAAGAGTTCCATTCCTATGGCCGTTCGTAACATGAAAATCGCCGTAAGTCGGAAAACACACGAGTTGCCACTTATACACGTACATGTACGGTACAAAACAGTTACCAAGCACTTCGCCTATCCTAACACAGTACCCTACATAAATAAACAAAAACACACACAGTACATTTGGAGACAAAATAAAAATGTTAATTTCTTACTTTGAGCTGGTCAAGCCTGTCTCCGTCTGTTAGCATGTTAGCTCGTTGCACGTCCGAGCTCTGCAGCTTCGTGCTGCTTCACTTGGTCCAAACTGTTTACAGGAAGGACTGTTAGCATGTTAACTCCATACATAATGAAGGGAAAAAGAGTGAACAACTTACTGCACCATTTCTCCGCGGTGTCCATCCAAAAGGCTGCGCACGTTAGCATTTTAGCCCCTCCAATAGCTGTGCGCGTAAGCATGTTAGCACCTCCAAATGGCTGCTGCAGCTGTTTCTCCACATTTTAGCATGTTAGCTCTGTGTCCATCCAACATCTGAGGCTGCCAGGCGGACATCGAGGCGAGCTCCGCCGCCCGTCGGCTCCGTGTCCCCGGTGGGGAGTTAGCATCCACCCGTCCATCCTACAGCTAGGCTTGTTAGCATGTTATCTCGTTGCTTCTCCAGTCCAGCTCGCTGTCGGCTGCTTCACGCGGTCAACAGCATTGTTTTCCTTTGTCCATCCGTCCCTCTGCAAAACCGCCGTTCAGCTCCCAGCTCATGGATCCGAGCGCAGGAACCTCTGATCGGACACGGTCCGTCTGAAGCCGGCTGTCGAGGCCGGAGCTAACTGGCTAAACTGGCGGGCACTACTGAAAACTGACTGCCAAAAACTCGCGAAAACTGTCGGAAACTGCCGGAAACTGCCGGAAACTTCATAAATTGGCATTAATTTTTTTAATGAAAATTTTTTTTTAAAAATAATAATACTTTATTTATAAAGTCATTTAAAACAACCACAGCTGCAACAAAGTGCTGTACAAATGAAATCAAGAACATTTAAACACATATTTTTCTTTTATGTTTTCATTAATATGATGCGTTCGTAAAGTCGGATTGCCGTAAGTCGAGGACTACCTGTATATCAAGCAGAGCATTGAGGCCAGCCATAATGCTCTGCTTGTGAAAGTAAATCTGTTGGTATCACCTCGACACTCAGACAATAATTCTGAGTGCCACAATGCCAAACAGGACAAAGGGGAGAAAAAGAAAAAGGAAATTCTAGGAACCGCAAGTAATCATCTAGTTTGTTGGGGAAAATATGGAACAATACAACCTGTAATAGAAGATGGAGCTAGGTTGTTGAGAGCTTTGTAGCTTTTTTATGGATTTTGTAAATCTTTGCCGTTTGTTTTCTATTCACGTTTTGCACAAGTGTTAACTTTTAGAACTTTATTGTTTTCAGATTTAATCCTGCTAACCCGTTTCAGCCAGAACATTTTTAGGTCAGAGTAAAACTGGTTTCCAGAATCATTCATTCAACCTTTATTTATGCAAGTTAATCCCATTGAGCCTCGGGGACTCGGCTGCCTTCAGGCCCAGGCCTTCCTGGCAAAAGAGCTCTGTTATCTCAATGAGATTTGCCTGGTTAAAAAAAAGGTTCATAAATTTACAAGAGAGACCTGGTTTTAACAAAGAGTGATGACAACCGTGGACAACAAAGACAACGATAAACAATCATTAAAGGATGCATACAAATTGACAATAACCAGTCAAATTAAAATGTATTTAAAAATGTAACACAAAAACTGTTGGGTTGTAAGGCGATGTAGAAAACTAAAAAAAGAACTTCTACTCTGGTTTTCCCCCATGAACTTAGCAGAAGTTTGAAGAAACAGGTTTTGTTATTTAGATCCAAATGTTAAAGACACAAAATATTTCTAGGGTTTTAATGTACTGATTTAGAAGACTTAGATTAGGATTATTGTTCTATGCCTCACCTGATTTTAAAGATAAAATAAGAAAACTGGTCCAGGATCAGTTATATATATATTTTTCAACCTGTTGTGAGAAGCTGTGGTCTGGTTGGGACGTACAGTACGTTTGTGTGCACTGGTAGTTTTCACGTCTCAGACTTTACATAAGTCATAGTTTTCCTCGGAGTATCTCAATGGAATCAGAAACTTGTCTGAACAGGAAAATGGTTTGAGGGAAACTCTGAGTTCAACAGTCGGCCCATTCAGCAATGATTGACAGAAGCCCTTGGGGGGTCTTCCTGTGCCACCATGATGATGATGATGATGATGATGATGTTTTCATGCTTCAGAGCTCAGACATGGCATGACTCTTAAAGGTCCACTGACATGATTTTTTTTACTATTCATAAAATTGTTCAAAATATATATTTTTTATCATTTAAATATGTTTGTTTTTGCAAACAAAATGATAAATCACTTTAATTTTGCTTTAAAAGTGATTTTGAACTTCAAGCCGTGTTTAATCATGGGAAATCCGATTACACACGAACGCACCATCTGTGACGTAGTGAGAGACAGAGGGCTCTGGGGCCTCATGTATCAACCGTGCGCACGCACAAAAACATTGCGCACGTCACTTTCCACGCAAAGTGGCGTATGTATCAAATCTGATATGAACGGGAATATCTGCGCATCCACGTACAAATCCACGGCTGCTCCCCTGCTTGCGTACGCACGTTTCTGTGGTTATATTTCCTTTGGCGACACTTACAGGTTATTCAGAGAAACTGTGTCCATGATATGAAAATAATCATAAATCCCACCAAACACACATGATTAACAATTATTACATCCACATGGACGCAATTAGATGAGTGGATATAAAAGCATGCGCCAAATAGTGGCAACGATATTGACAACAATGAGATGTGATTTCTTTAAATAAGAAGTTAACCAAGCTGTACCAACACGCCTACGTTTAGGTCAGTGTGTAGCGCGGTTGCCTTTAGTTCCAAAGGTCATGAGTTCGAATCTCGCATGGTACAACGTTTCTCTTTTTTTTTTTCGTTCCAGATTTAAATACACATGAAAACTATTTACAAAACAAGAAATCGTCTGCTTCCTTTCATTTCATGTATTGTTCTATTTCTTGTTGTTTTATTAAATAGTTTTCCTGTGTTCTTTAAATCTGGAATGAAAAAAAAAACGTTGTACCAAGGGGGAGTCGATCTCACGACCTTTGGGACGAAGGGCGGGCGCGCTCACCACTAACCTATACAGGCATGTTAGAGCAGATGGGTCAACTTCTTGTTTAAAAGTGGATGGTATGTTTTGCGCTAGGCGTGCCGAATAAAACCTTTTTCCGTGCTTCTCTGCCTCACTCAGAAGTGATTCCTGTTCACAGTCCGTGAAGTTCCTCTTTTTTCCACGTTCCGACATGATTTGCAATGGAGCAGAGACGACATTCCTGTCGTGCATGGCATATTTGAATGACTTTGCATATTCATACGGAGGCGTGTCAAAGGCGGAGTCGGCCACTCTCTCATGTGCGCTCAGTTCCACGTTCATCGTGATGTACAAAAGGAATGTGCGTGGATTCAGGTGTACGCAGGGTTTGATAAATCTGGATTTTTTTGTGCGTAGACACTTTTCTGGATTTGTCCGTACGTCACTTTTCAGTAAGAAATCCACGCAAGTCTTTGTACATGAGGCCCCTGGTGTCTTTAATAGCTGACAATTTAAACCCCGACAAATTTATCAATCTATGTGAAGATTTGAGCTATTTGTCTTCATTTTGGGAAGCAGAAAATAGTTTGGGTGATGGAACAAGAAACAACAGGATCTAATTTAGGTCTGATGCTGTATCAGACTTACCTTCATGTCGAGCTGCTCATACCTGCGCACTGTGACAAGCCCAGAGCTCTGCCCAGTGTTACGTCACAGATGGTGCGTTCGCGTGTAATCGGATTTCCCATGATTAAACACGGCTTGAAGTTCAAAATCACTTTTAAAGCAAAATTAAAGTGATTTATCATTTTGTTTGCAAAAACGAACATATTTAAATGATAAAATATATATAT
>JBBPBX010022154.1:0-21374 GCA_038048925.1 Garcialebias charrua
TTTTTATACTTTTTATACTACTATGCAAAAACTCAGGACAGTATTACACTTTTATTATTTCATTTTATGCTTATGTTCATTAAATGTTTAGTGTTTTAGTGTTGGTGTAAATTTTCATACTTTTATACTACTATGCAAAAACTCAGGACAGTGTTACACTTTTACTATTTTATGCTTATGTTTATTAAATGTTTTAGTGTTTAAATGGTTACTGTTGCACCGAGGGACTGAGAGAAACGCAATTTCAATCCTGTGTATGTCCTGTACATATTGCAGTTCTGACAATAAAGTTGACTTTGACTTTGATATATAAGGTAAGGGTAAAGATAAACTAAATGACTGAGCATTAATCTAACTGCAATGAAATTAGTTACCCCCTTGTGAACATATTTGACTTTATCGGCTTTCTTTTATATATTTTTAAGTTATTCTGGCTGCAAGGCGTGCTACTATTTGTGAGTCAATCCCTTTTAAACTGTTGGCCCTCATGGCCTTCACAAAGAGTGAAAAACACACTGAATATCAGAATGTACAGACCGTTCGGCCCAGACTTCCTCCACAGTTGTTGTTCACACGTGCACCTCACAGCTGGAGATTCTGAGATGGAGATGCACTCTCACAGCTGGAAATGTGAGAGGGGTGTCTGGGTAGCAGCGCAGAGGAGCCAGAATGATGTGGAAATGTGTTTCAATTACACAATGTGGAAAATGTAGGGTGAGGCTGTTTAATGATTGCTTTGGTGCTCATATCAATGCAACATGTGTTTAAATGTGTACCCACCGTTGTTGAGAAAGTGGAAAACAACATACAAGTCAATAAATAGGAGTATAATCAAGACACTTTTCAAAAGATTACCAGATTGTATATTATTTTATATTTAACAGAAAGAACAAGATTATTGAGAGGGAAATGCAATGGCTTTATAGAAAAACTTTTTTGTTTTTCAAGAATGACACCAGAGGTCAACCTGATTTAACTTTCCTGAGGTGAAGAGCTCAGGAAACTGCTTAACTGCTCCAGGTGAACATTGGTGTCATTTTGGGCCCTTTGTGTGCTTCAGTCTGAAATCTTTGTGTCCTAAGTGTGACCAAATCACCAAATTAATTTTATTTAAAAAATGATTGTCCGGAGCACAAAACCAATGACTCTGCAGTTTCATATCGAGATTGTATCAAGGCTTTCTTTTACCACATTTCCACAAAAAAAACTCAAAACTTTTATTTTGCTATACTATGGATGCGTAGTACTTCGCAGTCCGTTTATCGCGGACTTGCTCTATTGCGAGTTTTCAAAATAAGATTGGACATGACACACAATTGGCTGATTGATGGATGAGCCACACAATCTGCATGGAGTTTTTATTTAAAATAAATTATTTAAAGTTATTTAGCACCTGCTGAACTTTTGTGCAACCCAGAGCTTCAGAAAAAGCTTCCTCCTGCATTAGCTTCCTACTGCAGCTGATCAGCTGTTCTCCGTGGTAGAACGAAGAAGTGGGCATGGCAAGAAATAATTGCAGGTGGCAAAGAGCAGACGAGGCAGGGAGATGAAATCATGACATTCTGTGCTCTTTTAGAGCTTTGGAGTTTAGAAACATTGTTTAGGATATTGCAAGAGTGTCTATTAAACCGGCCAGCTTGATCATTTGAGGAAACTATGCTTTCTAGTTTTTATACTGTACAATTTTCTCAAATAATTGGAATGGCCAATCGCCAGAGCACTTTGAACAAGCAAAAAATCCTACTTCTTTTCTTATATGCAATGTAACTCCTACCCACTTAAATATCTTGCACCAAAAACATTAAGGTTTAATGCATTCCTTGTTCAACTCAAGTCATGACAAACACTCATTTCAAAAACTAAAAATGTTCACTACTCAAATCCCTCAGTGATGGGGGTCTTCGGCATACTGCTTGTTTTTCCTGATACTGTTTTCATTAAACTGTATGCTGAGTATGATGAAAAAGTTGTCTGAAGAACCTAAGCTAAAACTCTATCTGTAAGCTTGTTTGTGTTTATATTTCTCACCACCTACTGGCATGGATATTTTCATGGTTGAATGCAATGCCCTTCCGTAGATTGGTTATTGCAACATTTTTATTGAAATTGTCTTGAATGTGTGATTTTTTTTTAAACACAAACAAAAACAACTACTCAAAAATATTTAGAGTAGGTCTAATTTGAGGAAACAATTATAATGATTGAAGCATGGGCTTTACCTATGTTTAAAAGTTACAAACGGTTCACCAGTAAACCAGCAAATTCCTCACATCATATTGTGAACAGGTGAAGTGAAGCTGATTGTCTTACTACAATAGTATCTGTCATTAAACAATTTGTCAGGTTCTTTTCTTGTGAACAGCAGATTCTCCAGGACTCTACCCCCAGCCGGCCTGCTTGCCATTTGCGTTTCCGCATTGATCGGTTTACAAATTAAGCCCTGGGAGCAACAACATGTCAATCAACTACAGTTGATGTAGTGCCAAATCCGCTTTGATTTGCATGCAGACCAAAGGATCAAATAATTATTCTTTTGCCCAAAGTACATAGAAAATTTGTTGTGCCACGATTTGCTGAAAAATAAAAGTTTAGTAGGTGAGAGGTGTCAGAATACATAGGTCAATATGAAACTGTAACTTCAGCTTGCTTTCACTTCACATGTTCAACCCTGTCCATTTCCAAAAATGTCTACATGTGAGCTGCATCTTGAAGTAAAAAAAAACTGGTTTGATGATTCACTTTTTCGTCCACATCTTGTGAGACACATTCTACAGGTTCCGTGTTAACTTGAAGGAGATGAGGCAGTATGATGAGATGATGCAATGGGAGGTGATACAATATGGGATGACATTGAGCCATCAGAGGCTCACCAACGATCTGTGGGAATTGGCTTCATGCATACTTTACTTTTATATCTGTCTACTTAAACATTGTTGCAGTACAGTCAAGTACAGCTTTTAAGTTTAGGATGGAATGATACTCCATAGTACACTGGCAGTTTGTCTTAAGAACTTTTTAAGGAATATTTTACCATTTTGGAGTACAGCAAAAATAGAGTATAAAAATACTTTTATTTTGGCTAAACTAGATATTCATATGCCAAGTGTGCACCAGTTCCAGTTGTGAAGTACAGATTTTTTTTTATCAAATCAAGGAAAAGTACATATCCATCGTGTGTTCATGTTGACATGCATTTGCAGGAAAAGATTCCCAATCCTGTGACTCATGCTACCCAGGGTACCAACTATCACATGGGAGGTGTGAGTCTATGTGTGATCCAGGCCAGTATCCTCTTAATAAGGTAACACCTATCAACGTTTAAATTCCATGTACTGTATACATTTTATTTTTGTTTTTAATTAAAACCATGTTTACTCAGCTCCTCACCAAAATAGCTGCTAACATTCTGGCCTCTCGTATCATATCATGTAATTCAGGCTGACTTATTACTGCACCTGAGGCAGTCTCGAACCGCACAGGGAAATTTATTTCAGTGACTCATTTTCTAAATAAATCTTCCAGCTCATGCTGGGAGGGAGCTGGTTGAGACTGACAGATACAGCATGCCTGTTAATTGACAGTGAAGAGATAATGTTTCTCCATTTCATTCAGCCTCTAAAATAGAGAGTTATGGAAGCAAAAGATTTACACATACTGTTTATGAAATAACAAACAGCTAAAGAAAGCTGTAGCTGTGTCTCAACCCTCTCTGATTCTCAGCAGGGTTCAGACTTCACTTGTGAAGACTGTCATAGCTCTTGTCTGGAGTGTTGGGGGCCCGGTCCGTCCAACTGCACCATCTGTCCTGCTCAGGCCATCTTAGAAGCTGGAGGGCGATGTCTGCTGTGTTGCCGCCATGAAAAAGAAGGAACGGACATTGAAGTGCGACAGCAGGATTGTTGCAACTGCACTGAAACTCGAGGTTGGTTACAGAAATAGCATGCTAGTTAAAATACAAAGTAGAAGTAGAAACAGGACTGTTTGGAAGGCTGGAGTAGTCTACAAATGAAACGTATCTGTCAATCACATAAAAGAACATAACAGTTGTAATTATTTATACATTTAATTTTTTTATTATTCTTTGATTATTTGCAGTTTGGGGTTGATTATTTGGTTTGTAAAGTGTCTAAAACAACATCGAAACCTATCACTTTTTATTAAATAACAAAACAATATTTTTTTAAGTGGCACTCAACCCACTCTGAAACGGTAGCCCCGCCCCCAGACAAGATTCAAAATCCCTCATGAAAATGGGAGTGTCGAGAGACAAGGAGGGGAGGCGCCCCCTCTAGCAACAAACTAAAACAAACTAAAACTCTAGCAAACAACTTAAAACAAGCAACAACAAAGAATAATTATGTAGATGTACATATCTATCCTCACCCGATCTATCCAAAACAAAAGGCCTAAACATTTTTTTTTTAAATTCAAGATATTCCGTGACCAGGGTTCGAACCTGGGTCTCTCGGATCTCAAACCTGCACTTCCACCATTGCCCCAACTTGTCATACATGCTTTACTCGTCCATCATACCATAAGAAAACAAATACAACCAGATAGTTTCGATGACGTGAAAATATTCTTTAAATAAATGAGTTAAAATATACAAATAACTAGTGCCATTCCAAAAACTATACAGTAATATGCGTTGTTGCAGTACTTTTCCGGCGTGCAATGTACCACTCCCATATAAGGTATGAACTGCAGCGCGGGCCTTCCCATCTCTGCAGGGGATTGGATCTGCTTGAACCACTTTCGTGACGAAAACGTGTGAAAACATGTCATAGTGCAAATCATAGACCAATCAGAAAATCAGGGTGCAATTCCTCTGTTCAACCCATAGGACTACCGTAAACATGTTTTTAGAGTAGACCCAATATTGCCTATTTAAACTAATACGCACAAATATATGAAGATTAACACAGACATAGTGCTATATAACATTTTAGACACATTCTAGGGAGTTTAACTGCTAAAAAAAAGTTGATTTTGAGTTTAGCCCCTCTTTAATGGGATGCCTCATTGAACAAGCAGATTCTCTCTGCTTCAGTTACAGAGCATGAATTTGATTGGCAACGATGTCCAAAAGCATCTTTATTTTTGCCAATTTGCAAAAACACAATGCTGTTTTGTAGCGTTTCAATTGTAAAATCAGTTTTATCAAGCAAACCCCTAAAGAGAACTTTGAAAGTTGTAATTATTTAAATTTAAAATTTAAAAAGAAATATTTTAGTTTGGTCAAATAATCTACAATAATATTAGACAAATAAAAGCATTATCTTCAACTTTACATCCAGTTCTTTGTAATTATAAAAGTTCATTCCAAAGCCACAAAATGTGATGTTATTATTAAGAAACCTTGGATTTCATTCAACTAAATTAACTTCACAAGTAAAATTGTTGGTATGTCTTTTTCACTCTTATAATCGTGTTCCAATAAACACTTTCTCTTCCTCTGGAGTAACCACATTGTTTCCTGTTTTTCTCTGTAGGACAGTGCATCCTCAGCTCAAACCTGCCATTCAGAAATGAGGAGGAGGAGGAGGCTAGAGGGAACTTGACCATCTTCATCATCGCCTCTGTCCTACTGGTGTTGGGACTCGTAGCTGTTGGCTTCCTCATCAAACATTCCCGGTCCAAAAAAATGCCCTCGGACCTCCCTCCTCGTGGTTACAAGAAGCTGGGCTCCAGCGGGGGGTTTGGAAGTGACAACAGATATGGGGGCTTAACATCAGCTTCTTCTGCATCCTACAGCAGCCACGCCGGCTCTTCAGGAGGCCGATTCCAGGAGGCTGAGCTGGTTGACTTCTCTGAGCGCCGCTCAGGTAATAAAATAGATGATGAGGATGACGATGATGATGAGGACATTGTTTACATGGGCAAGGATGGCACGGTGTACAGGAAGTTCCGGTATGGACAGCTGGGGGAGGATGAAGATGAGCTAGAGTATGATGACGAGAGCTATAGGTTCAGATGAAGCATTTTAATGAAATGTAATAAGAACATGTTTTTTCTTCTAGTCGTTTCTGTCATTCCCTCATCTTGGTTGTTTGTCTCCCCCTGCCCTGAGGGAGAACGTTCTTTTTCTTTCACTGTTTCAGTTAAAACAAATAAGATATGATCAGCCACATTTTACAACAGCTTTTCATTCACAAAATGAACTGTGGAGCAAAAATAAATCATGTCTAAGATGCCTAAAAGGAGGCATATTATCCTCTTGATTTACTTTCATGATGGATGTTTATATTTTGTCTTATGTTCATTTCACAAATGGCTTATTGTCCAAAACACGCATTTAAGATTAGTATAAAGTATACAAATGAGTAAACATTCATTTAGAAGCAGCTGGTAATATTTTTGTTGCTGTCTCACATTCAATAATTTCTATCAATGCAGATGGTTTCTGTCTAATCATTGTTTATTAACTGTGGTATAGTGTCTAAAACCTTGTTTACACAACTTTGTTGTCTAAAGAAAAAGGAAAACAATATGTTGTACAATAATCAGGTGTTATTTGTAATTAAAGTCATATTCTGCTCTGAGTACAGGTCCAAAATCAGCAGAGACATTTAAATAGTTGTTTTGTTGTATGTTTAAAGACTCCTCGTTTACTTTTTTTGTTCATTTATTTAGAGTGTATCATGTAATGAGATCTGAGCTACTGGAGAGATGAGGATGTCTGTGTAGATTTAGATTCTTCTCTGAAATTATGCAGCATATTCAGTGGTTTAAGTTTTACTAAGAAATGTTGAACCCCTACCTTCATGCTCCACGGGGCAAATCTGTGCTAAAATGTTTTTGGATTACTGTTTTTTTTTTTAAGTTACTTTTAGATGGGACAAAACATTGAAAATGTGTTCAGTATTCATAAACAAAACTATTTAATCTGTAATTGTGATACATTTAACAGAACACTCTGGATATTCCCAACTTGATACATTTTAGGTAATGTCTCTTAGAAATCAGCAATGTAAAAATATTACAAATAGGCTAGAATAAAATTTTCAACAGTCAACAGCATGAAATAAATGCCACTTTTTTTGTTCCGAACCTGAAAACAAACTGAATTTGTCTCAGAATACAAACATGAAACTGGAAGCGAATACAAATTCTCCTTTAAGGACTTTAAACTATTTTAAGCTTAAGTCTAATTATGAGTTTTCCTTTACCTTTTTGAGGTGTTAGACTTTAAAAGTTCTTTCATTTCGTTTCCTTTTGTTGACTGATTTTTGTCATTGAATATATGGGTTTGTGAGTTGAATTTTAATTTGAAAATGTGTTATGTTTAAGAAAATAAAAAAAATCTATTTCAAAAGATTCCCTTGTAACTTCCCAAGGCTGACTGACATATAATGATTCACAATGCAGAAATAATTGTGACTAACAAATCTGACATGACTGAAGGCAACAGTTAATATATACTTTTATTGAATCTGTAGACATCAATGCTGACTGACATATAATGATTCACAATGCAGAAATAATTGTGACTAACAAATCTGACATGACTGAAGGCAACAGTTAATATATACTTTTATTGAATCTGTAGACATCAATGCGTAATTAATCTGCACATTTTCAATACACCATAGAAGTCTGGCTGTAAGAGGACCATCAGTTTGTTTTTAATGAGGGGACATGCACTGATGTACACACACATGCATGTGAACACACACACACACAATATTGTGCTTTATTGAGGTCCCGTCATTAAAGTAATCTAAGGCAGAAACTAAAAAAATATTTTCCGGTGTTTCAGCACACACACACACACACACACACACACAACTTACCTACGTTTACACTGGGGGCGCATGTTTTAACTACCCTCCTTAAGCCCGAGATACACTGAAGCGTCCTCCGTATATGCGCGTATACGTGCATATTTTGTGCGTATGTTTTTGCTGCTATACTTCAAGAAACTATCAGCTTTCAAACGCTCTCGTTCTCCTTGTTGTAATATGAGCAGCAGCACACGGAAGGGACTCAACTGAGCTCGCTGATTGGTCACTTGCTGACACGCCTACTGAATTGATTGACAGCGCTCAGTCAGCTGAAAGTGAAACCTAGTTGAAAGTGAAACCTTTAACATGAGCAGCTCGCTGGACTTCTGCGGTGTTCTGATGCGGTGTTTCTACTATATATGTTATAAAAAGTTCTCTCAGAAATAAAAATAATAACAGGGAGCGCTTTTCCTGCAGCACACAGCCCACCAGGGAATATTAAAACATCGCGCACCCAGGTAGGACCTGAATTCATTCATTTCAATCATCGAGTGAACGGAGGAAGAAGCGGTTACTTGACTTTAGGCAAAAAAACAAAAGAAAAGGCCCGATCAGCGATAAAGAAGGGGAATTTATTTCATTTGTGTAACATACAAAACAGTCCGGCGCCGGGAAGTTTATGGTCAGACACCGCGTATCGCGCACGCGGATCGCGTATGCGTAGTAAAAAAATACTTTTGCGCGTACATGCCCTGAGGGGCTACGCGGGGCTACGCTTTTGCCTTGGCGTACGTACGCTGCGTATAGGCGTACCGTGAGGACGCTCGAGTGTATCTCGCCCTTTAGGGGACACCAATTTCTGAATGGTTTAGAGACAAACAGGTAGGTGATTTTTGTTGTCCCCATTTGCCAATGTGTCCCCAAATAACTGGTGTGTATGCTTGTTGAAGTCCCCAAATGAAACATAAACAAACACACCTGTGCACACACACACACACACACCTGCAGAACAAGCACACCTGCAGAACAAGACTAGAAAGATATGGTGTCATTGACCGCTTGTTTTGATGTTTAACTTGTCCCTGCTTTGTTTCAGATTGACACCTTAAAGTTTTTTGTAGGTTTATTCTCCTGTTTCGAGACAAGATTAAAGATCCCTGCATGTTGGTCATAAACTATGGCACAAGGCTGTTTTATTCCTTCTCCTTTTCTGCGTAAATGGCTAACACACAAATCACAGAGTACTCAGAAAGTGGTGATGTTATTGCTTTGCTGCTTCTCATGCACACAGTAGTTTCTAAAATGGATCTGTTCGCTGCACTTTCTAGAGTGTAATTGCATTTTCTACCCTAAAGTGAACATCAGTGTTACTCTGTTGATGCTGGAAAATATCACATCTGACTATTTAGTTTTCATGGCTGCAAGTGTACAACAGAGCAGATGCTACAGCAGCAATTAGGACTGAGCTGAGTGGGACTGAGACAAGATGTGCCTAAATAAAACTCTGGTGTCTAATCAACACACACACACACAGGAGCTCCACTTTCCAGCTTGACCCATCCATTACAGGGACTTTTGAGCGCCAAGGTGTCCCATCAATTCTGGATGTTGGAGTTTACGAGCTGCTGGCACCAGCGTGGACTTGTCTGTGAAGATGGAAACACAAAGCATTCAGGACGGTTGTGTTTATGTATCAGTGACAGACTGTGGACACACGGCTGTTTGTCTTCTATATGTGAACTTTAACATCTTTGTGGACTTACGCTGTTCTGCTTGTTGCCATTAACTCGGTCCCCTGAAGAAAACTATTCATTCTTGAAAGGAAAGGAGCAAATTGAAATGTTAAGAGGAAGATTTACTATTGCAATATGCTTCAACATGGTGAATTTGAAGGCTCGTGAAATTTATAAAGCATGACACAATTAGCCAATCAGTGATTAGTATGTGAAGTCCACAGCTTTGGCTTTACATTTATTATCGTTGTGATAGATCGCTGTGCAGTAAGGAGCGGCTCATTTATTTTGCTGTGATGATAAACGAGATAAAAGCAATGCATTTAGCATCCTTTGCTATTTTTTTCCTGTCTCTGCACTGTAATTGGAACCAGAGCCAAATCAAATTGGTCCTCGTCCAAGAGAAGTCTCTGATCTAAAAATGAGACATCAGATAAACGAGCGCTCCAGCCGAGGATAAAGCTGAGGTCGCTGCCTCCTCAGAGGAGGTAAGGAGAAACAGAGGAGCCAACACTTACTTTGAGTTTTCTGCTGCTTCCTTCATTTCCTTGTCGAGTCTAGAGGTGGGAGTTCAAATACAAGGATGAGTATGAAGTCATTAGGACATGTCAGAATTGGAAAGAGTGGAGGCGGCATTATGTTTAAGGGCTTAGAGGGACTCACTTAATGATGCATTCTGGGATCTGGACACAATCCATTGGAATAATTTCCTTCAGTTCATTCAAACTGTGCACATACTTAATCTTGCTGCTAAACTTGGCACTGTCGAAAGAGAAGCAAGCACATAGTCATAAAGGTGTAAGTGCAACGACAGACACGTGTCGACAAGAAAAATCACAGGGGATGCATAATATTAGATTTTAATAATGTCTAAATATTCTCTTTTCTTATAATTTGCATTTTGTGAGTAGGCTTATTAATAAAATGCCAAATTACAAATGTTCAGCCATACACGCTAATTAGGGTTAGAAACTAGTGATCAACATATTTCTGATAAATCAATAAAAATACTTTAGTTTAACTGTTTGACTAAATGTCAGAAGATTTTGCTCTGTTGGGCTGATGAAGCTGTTAAGTTACTCATGTCTTGTCTGTAAACATAAAAAACAAATTGCCTGATAAATATAACAGTTTATCTTAATGCCACAACGAACCACAGCCTGAGCAGAAAAATGGAGTCACCCATAATGATAATTAAATTTTTGTTGAAAAAATAAATAATTCAATAATTTACTGATGTATTTGTTTGTAAAACTATGAGCTTACTCATTGCGAAGTGTGAAATCGAACATAAAAAAGAATCTCCAGAACTTTATCAAATATTACAGTTTTAAAGAGTTTACTCCTGTATTTAAATATAATATGCAATTCTAAGCTGCAGGAATGCACTCAATGTAAACAAAACACTCCATTGAATATGTGACTGACCCACATTAAAGCCAGCCATATATCATGTACTGGAAAGTAAACAAATGTATCTCATAATTTTAACATTTGACCTACTCTAGTCACTTTGGCTGTTTTTGTAGGTAAACAAACACATGGTGGTTGACATTTGGTCACAAATTTTTCTCTTTTCTTATTTAAGGGCACATTAACCATTAATATGAGAAAAGCATTGTAATTTTAGTAATTTTTATTTATATAGCACATTTCCCAGACATGAGAGTCACAAAGTGCTTCACAAGAGGAAAAATAAAATCATAAAATCACAGAAATAAAATCATAAAATCACAGAGATACTATACAAAAAGGTAAAACATAACAAGCTCTAAAAACAATGTACAAAGTTAATCAAACGCCTGTCTGAAGAGATGAGTCTTAAGACTGTTTTTAAATGCAGCTGTTGACTCGGAGCAGCGTATTGTTATAGGGAGAGCGTTCCAGAGCCTCGGAGCCACCACTTGAAATGCTCTATCGCCACGAGTTCTAAAATGAGTTCTCGGAACTGTCAGCAGTAGCTTATTGGAAGACCTCAGAGTTCTAGATGGACAAAGAGGCTTCAAAAGGTCCAATAAATATTTAGGAGCCTCACCATGTAATGCTTTAAAAGTCAATAATAAAATTTTGCAGATATTGTTTCTTATTTTATAAATTGTTCTTATCTGGTCTTTATGAATTTGCTATGAATTCATTTAAGATATTGGGAATAAAAATATGTGTGCTTTTTACTCTTGAGAAAAAAATATATCTGCAAGTCATATGAAAGCAAAGTTGAATGAGAGTATAAAGACTGGACATTGTGGCATTGAAAACATCATACGTTGCATGTTGAGTTCAAATGTTTCCCTATTTCATATCGATGGGTGGGGGCAGGGTTAGAGAAGTAGAGCTCCCATTGCTCCTACCCTATAAGCCTGCAGGAGCATAACCTGGCTTTAAATGTATGTAACAAAAATGTTAATCTGAATTTACTTAAATTAAAGTTTTTCTATTACCAGATTTTTGCTTCCTGATTATATGGGCAAATTCAAAGGTGACCATGTCAGGACTTCTCAAGCTCACATGAAAAAAGTGATTTGGGAAGCAATAAACTTTTTTTAATATTTGATTTTCCTGTACACAGCCCAGAACTCAAGCTTACTAAGAATCTACACAGCGGTCTGACTCTGTCCTAATATCATTGAAGGATCTTTCCAAAAGATTTTGTTCAAACTGAATGAAAATAAATGTATTGTTTGAGCCCATTAATACATTGTCAATAAATGCATAAAAAGCAAAGATTTGTCTCAAATAATATTAGAATGTGTGAATTTTATTGAAAATTTGCTCATTATTCATCAATAAAGTTTCAATAGCTGATTGGATATCAGTTTCTAACAAACGCAGGGGGTCAGCTGACATTACCTGATGAACGGCTTGGTAATGGCTAGAATGGCCCTGATGAACCACGATGGATGGAGAATAATAAAGGATTTCAAGTTCTTCCTGAGCCTGAACACAGCAAAATATCACATGTTAGATGGGCTGATGAAACAAGATTAATTTTTACCTTCAGTCCTGAAAGATTCAGGTCTTGAACTAGTTTCACGTTCTAGATGGGAGACGACCAGAACCCACCTTCTGTCAATCATCTGATAGCACTTCTTCAACCAGCCAAGGCCGGGCATTTTTCTGTGGGGTGTCGCTCCACTCAGATACACAATCATGTAGTCTTCTGCCACCATCAGCTCAAGGGTGCTGATTACATAGCTGCAGAAACATTGCCAATATTATTTCCATAAGTTACGCTAAGTTAAATTTATTTCCTACAAATTTACCTTGACTTTAGAAAAAAATGCAATGGTTTACTGCAAGGACAATTACATTTTATGCCCCCAAAAGAAGTCAGGTTCATAAGGGATTCATATCTGCAGAGCAAATAAATCATGACTGCATGCATATACAGTAAAACCGCTGGAAGATCAAAAACTACCAATTTGAGAACAAGTGGCAATTTTCTCAATATAATTTACATCAAATACTGAAATATCATTGTGAAATTTATATATATCCTATATATATATATATATATATATATATATATTTTTTTTTTTACACATATATATCAAGCTTTATTTTAAACTCTCCATACAAATAAAATACACAATTGTGTTTATCTTCATAATAACAATGGGCCAATTTGTACGCAGTGAAAACGTGGATATTTCAACAGTGTATAAGCTGTTTCTACTTTATTCAGAGCATTCACGGGAGTAGCTCTGTGCAAGTACAGTTCAGAATGTTTTTAATTGTTAAACTCACTCATTCTGTTTGAAGCAAGTTGTTTATCATTCAACCTTTATTTATATAGATTAATCCCACTGAACATGTATGAATTAAGGTTGAATGAAAAAGTTTAGTTTCAGTATTTCTGCTCTGACAAAATTTTTCTTCTGATTGGAGAGTACAGTAACTGGTCACCAGCGAGGACAGCACAAAGTGTCTGTGATTCAGGCTGTGTAAAAAGTACCATCAAATATCATAATTCAAAACTGATGATCTAATGCTTTGGGTTTTCAGCTCAGATGTCTTGAACTATCCCTATGGCGGACTAGCGACCTCTCTGGGATGTACCCAATTTTTCACCCAGTTAGACCTGGAGATAGAAACCTACTCTCTTCAACCCTGAATAGATAGTGAGCAGAGAAAATGTATGGATGTCTAGGATCAGTTAGCCTCACAGTAAATGTACAGTAATCTCAGTGGAGATTTAGTGTTTTCTTGTCTCTAACCACAGTTCTTGCAGCTCTTGGGTGGAAGAGCAGACCTTACCTCTCACACTTGTTCCTGATCCAGCCTGATGAGGCCTGCTATGTTTAAGGACCTGTGGCTAAGTAGATCTGCGTTGGAACATTTAAGACCTTTGGGTAACAAGTCTACAGCGTTTTGTGGAAATCTGTTTCCTCAACCAACTCCTAAGTTACCTTCCTGTGAGATCTAGCCAGGAACCCCTTACCTTTGTGCCTCATCATCTCACTGTGTCAGTCCTTAAAGACCGTGTAAAGGGAAATTAAATTTGTGTTTTTAGTTTGTCACATGGCATAAATATGTGTTATTAATCACCCATATAAATCTGACTGATTAAAAACATTGTTTTCCTTATAAAATTAAGTGTCAAAAATCATGAAAAAACATGATTTTGCCTTGCCCTGGAACGCTAGGGGCGTGTCAGTGCGTGGGCGTGGTTTCAGCGCAGTACTGCGCCGTGTCCAGCCCCCTTCAGAGCTGAGCTGTGTGGGGAGGCATACGGGGGAAGCAGAGATCCACCTGCTCCGTTTTTATCTGAGTTCTGGCTTCCAGCAGCTTCTTTTTCCAAGAGTTACGCTGTTTTTAGTGCACTAACAACTCTGGTTATGTTTTTAAAGTTGAGGACACATAACTCCGCTGTTATAATCAGCGCTATTTTAGAAGATGAGCGGACTCGCGGTCCGACCCGGTCACATCGCATGTGGGGTCTGTGTTGGTGATTAAAATAAAGAGTAATCACGTTGATAAGTTCTCTCATCTGTGTCAGCGGAGTCACGGCGTTTCACGGCGCGCGTGGCAGGATTTCAGCTTCACGCGGATCGCCTCTCACACACACACACGCGCGTGCGGGGGGGCGCGCGTGGCAGGATTTCAGCTTCACGCAGATCGCCTCTCACACACACACACACGCACGCGCGCGCGGGGGGGGCGCGTGGCAGGATTTCAGCTTCACGCGGATCGCCTCTCACACACACACACACGCGCGCGCGCGCGGGGGGGCGGAGGTGCGCGGAGGTGCAGGTGGCATGTGGTCGCTCCAGCAGCACGCCTGGGTTTTAGAGTACTGGAGGGAGACGGTCGGTAGCGAGTGAACGGCTCCACCGAAGAACGCATTTATACGGCTGGAGCTGCAGGGGGTGGGGCTTGTGACCGCGTGACGAAACGCGGTCACATTTAAACCACGCCTAAAAAATCCTGAAAGAGAAATATGTTTATACACAGTTTGATCTATAACTCCAAAATTAATTGAGCTACAATTTTGAGACTTTTTACTCATTTACAAGATTACAATTATGACATTTATAATGTTTATTGAAGAAAATGTTGTAATTCACTTTACACGGTCTTTAAAGTTTACATCCTGCCGCTCTCCTATAAATCAATACTCCCCGCATCATGTGTGTCAGAATCAAATGCAAGTTTGATTCTGAGATTCTGACACACACTGAAAAAACAACAAAGGGTCAACTTCCTTCGTTACTATGCAGATGATACAGCGGTGGTTGGATGCATCAAGAACAACAATGACTCCAGTTAAAGACAGGAGGTGGAACAGCTGAAGAACTAGTGAAGGAAGAAAAACCTTCACATCAATGTGAAGAAGATGAAGGAAATGGTCATGAACTTCAGACTGAATAAACACACCTACACCCCAATATAGGAGGATCTGTGGTGGAAGTGGTCTCCAGCTACAAGTGGGGGCGGCCGTGGTGTAGTGGTAATGGCAGTCGTCTCCCGATCGGAAAGTTGGCGGTTCGACTCCCGGGACCCGCACCATGTGTCGTTGTGTCCTTGGGCAAGACACTTAACCCTGAATTGCTCCCGGTAGGACTGGAAAGCACCTTGCATGGTAGTCTGCCGCCACCGGTTTATGAATGTGTGTAGCATTCAATATATGTGTAGCACTTTGAGATTTTCAGTAATGAAAAGTGCGTTATGAATTGAATTAATTATTATTATTATAATTATTATTATTATTACAAGTACTTGTGTGTACACCTGAATGAAAACCTCAGCTGGGGAAACTGAAAGTTATGCACCATAACTCATGTTCCCTGAAGGAAGGGAACGAGGTGCAACTTACTTGCTATGGGAATTGCGCCCCCGCACGATTACCTGAAGGAATACATTCACGCCTTTACGGCTAGGGCATCAACGTCGCGCCAGAGGCCCCGCCCTCTGGGTATTTAAGCGGCTGACGCCCATCCATCTTTCTCCAAAATTGCACTTCACCGAGCTTTCAGCATTGAAAAGGGCCAGATATGTTGCACCTCGTTCCCTTCCTTCAGGGAACATGAGTTATGGTGCATAACTTTCAGTTCCCTTTCAGTCAAGTTCTCTCGGTGCAACATACTTGCTATGGGAACGTAATTCATTCACGCCCTTGAAATGCTCAGTAAAATGCATGCTAGTGTGAACGTCTGCCCTTGACCAGCAGGCATCTCAAGGCTACTTTCTACTGTGTGTTAGAAAGGACCGCCTGAGTGACATCACACGCAGTAACATCCAAACTGTAATACTTTACAAAAATGTTTAATGAGCTCCAGTTCGCAGCAGCACAAATGTCTGCAACTGGTACACCCTTGAACAGTGACCATGAAGTGACCAAGCCCCTAGTTGAGTGAGCGTGCACTCCAGAGGGCACCTGTTGACCTTTGCTACTGTACATCCTTTTAATGGCCTCAGTCACCCAATGTGAGAGGCGTTGTTTTGATAGGGCCTTTCTGGTAGCAGGAGCTGCAAAGCAGACGAACAGTTGATTTGTTTTTCTCCATTCGGCTGTTCTCTGCATGTAAGTGCGTAAAGCTCTCACGGGGCAGAGAGCCTTCAGCCTTTCCTGTTCCTGAGTGAGGACAGGAGCAGGTGGGAAGGAGGAGAGATCAAAGTCCAGACTTCTATGGTTCAAAGTCAAGACCTTGGGGATGTATGTGGGATTAGGCCTTAGGGTTACCTTTGACCCGTCAGGGGCGAATCTGGTACACATTGGATGTACAGACAATGTATGGAGGTCGCCCACGCGTTTCGCCGAGCAAATGGCCAAAAGTAGAGCGGTTTTATAAGATAACAAATCTATGTTAACCTCGCTCAGTGGCTCGAATGGAGGATCACAGAGAGCCTCCAAGACCAGGCTAAGATCCCAACCAAGAACAAACCAAGCCAGGAACATAAAACCAATTTGTAAAACAATATGATAATCCTACACATTATGAGTTACATTAATTGTGTGTCAGAAGTGTGAAAATGAGACACAAACTTGAAACCTTAATCCTCAATGCAAAAAAAGTGAAGAAACAGACAGTTTTTCTTGTGAATCAGAGCAACTCAACTATAGCAGCATGCTGAAAAGTCTCCGCTGTCAGCTACAAGAAATTGCTACAAGTGTTGCTTCATGAAATGTTTTGAATTTCTTCATCTTTCCTTCTTTACATCAATCTCAAATGCTCGAGTCATACAGCTACTTTTCTAAAATTGCATTCTTTGATTCAAACTACAAGAAATAGCTACGGTACTTTTTCCTCTTCTCATTTCCACAACCATCTCCTCCTCCTGGCCATTCAGTCAGCGGGGAACTTGGTGGCTTCCTTTCAAATAAAGTTAAAGATGTCGTCAGCTAGTTTCCTCAGTAACTTCTCTAAGTTGATTGACTTTGGTCTCGGTTTTACTCTGTTTCATCGAACGTCATGCTCCAGCTTACAGTTCAACACTGCTGACTCTCTCTGTTTTACGACTTAAGATCATCTCCTCCTGACAAACTGCATACTGTTCTCTAGAAAGCCACAGTTACCCCTCACAAGGAATCAGACTTTTGAGCCATTTGGCATTGATGCCTGCAGACACTACATTTTACATTTTCTCATTTCTATCCAAAAACTCTTGGATGTCCAAGGCGTACCCGATATCTGTCACAGAACAGCCTGTGGGATCCCAACCACAGTGTCCAGACATAAACCTTTTGCCAGCACAACAGTGGAGCTGTAAACACAGCAAGTCTCTGCAAACAAGCTTTATTTCTATCACCTAATTTCAATCACAAACTGAATTTAGCTGAGGCAGTGCAGGTGATCAACAAAGTAGCATTTGCAAAATGTCATACAATCTGCTTCTACTAAATATTTCAATGCTTTCTGAATATAAAAGTAAAATATTAACTGTATAAAACTTTTTATTTGTACAAACAAGAAGAAATAAGCTTGGCCTGATATAGACCTTGCTCTATGTTATAAACTTTGACCCAGAAATAGTTAGAAGGCAACTTTCTGAGGATTCCCATATTTCAGAGGAAGCATTCCAGGTCGATAAGTTTGAGACGCAATTAGGGGTAAGGTCATTCCAGGCTATGAATGTGAGCAGTAAGATTTTAAAATCAATACCAACAGGGAGCCAGTGCAGAGATAAAAGGTACAATAGTGATGATTTTTTGCCTTTTAGTCCCAGTAATAAGTCTGACTGCAGCAGTTTGATTCAGCAGGGACCCTCAACAGATACTCAGGTAAAATGCTTCATAGTGATAAATTTAGGCAAAATACAGTATAATTTAATAACTGAGTGCTAAAAGAATACCTAGAGAATCTGTCTTAAGTTTTAAAAACTGAGATTAGAATTAAACATAACTTTTTTATTCCTTGAAGCCTGGATGGTTTTACTGGTAAGTGATGGGGGGGTGAAACTATAAAAACTGAAGACATTTGCAGACAGCTGACTTCTCATTATTAAATTAAAAGAAAATCTGAGAAACAGAAGACATTTGCAGACAGCTGACTTCTCATTATTAAATTAAAAGAAAATCTGAGCTAGTCTGGATTTAATGTGAAAATCACAAGTTGTGAGGCTAACTAAGGGGTAGCATGTCACTGAACTGTGATGGTTTAGGACTAGTTGGCAACTCAAAAGTGCAGAAAAATTGTGAGGACATTTAGAAATTTTCAGCTGCTGTCTGATTCCTGTTTGCAAGAAAGCGACCATTGAGCCGTATGGTTGCATATTGTGCAGACTGTTTTTATAAAGTCAAAACAAAATTGCCCACATTGAATCCCCTCAATCTGCTTTGTACACATGTTGACAGTCATGCATGTGTCTATGGATCAGTCTACATGCATCTACTTTTTGTGTCAAAATACAGCTCTGGTGCTGTAGAATACAAGAAAAGTAAAGGAGAAAGATTCAAGACAAGTTTAAGATGTACACAACTGTGCAATACCTGTACATTTTGAAAGAAAATGTGTTAAACAATTTTTTTTTCAAACAAAGATCAAGCAACAAGGTTATGAGCCTCTGTGACTCACCAAATAATAACTACAGCAAATGTTTCACAACATTTTTGGACACTTCCTCACAAATTTTGCTAACTAGTCACCAACAGTTGCAGCCTAGTGAGATGCTAGTTTAAGGTTCTGAAGAATAAAAAGGTTCCAAGATATGAACCCTGTGGTACACCCCAACTCAGCTGAGTCACTGAAGATGTAAAGTTAAAACAAGCGACAATAAAAGTGCTTTATGATCATAACAAACTGAGAGTAAAATATTGTATTCCAACCCTAACTGTAAATGAGAGGAAAAAATGTTGTGGTCAAAAGCACCATCCAAAAGCTACGACTTAATTGACTTCTTCATCACACCAGTATCTTCTTAGTCACTTTAACAAGCATGGTGCCTACACCATGAATTTCACTAAAACCAAACTGACAGCTGTTAAAAATGTTGCTGTAAATCAGAAATAATGGCAACTGCACCTCAATCACATCCTCTAAAACAGGAGTCTGCAACCTTTACGATCAAAAGAGCCATTTCTGCCCTTTCGGTCACTAAATTAAACGTGTCAAGAGCTGCAATACCTGCTACAAGTGTCATTATCAACTGGTGGTCCATGGGTCATTTTAAGTTTGCTAGAGGGGCTTTTCTGGCCAGTAGGTGTGAAATTATAAAACTAAAAACATCTAATGATTGTTAACATTTATTGATATTTTTACATTTTAAGACAAAAGAAAATATTGGATTCCATCCATCTTCCATTCATCTGTCCAACGTCTTGTATTGTCTTGTATTTTGCCAAAAAATAAATAAATACTAAAACTGTGAACTGTGAAGACAAATGTGCTTTTTATAAAATTGTGGAGTACCTTATTTTTTGGACTATAAGGCGCATTTAAAATCCTTTAATTTTCTCAAAAATTGACAGTGAGCCTTAGAATCCAGTGAGTCTTCTGTATTAATTCTGGTTGTGCTTACTGACCTCAGACCGATTGTATTCATTCATTCATTCATTCAACCTTTATTTATACAGGCTAGCCTCGTTGAGTCACGGGGACTCATTTACAAGAGGGACCTGTCTCACTCACACCAAACAACCATCCACTCTCACACTCACACCTTGTATGTGGTTATTATGAATGAGTTGGATAAAGTTTGACTTATCTGACTGTTTTGTTTTGATAATGCGCCTTATAATCCGGTGTGCCTTATGTATGAAAACAGACCCCTTCATTGATATTGAGCCTTATAATCTGGTGCACCATATAGTCCAAAATATATGGTAATTGCATATCCTACTTTGAAGAATAAAGCATAAAGTTAAAGTGAGTATAATTTACTTTGTGTATTAGTACTAGTATCCACATATATTTGCAAAGGAATTGACAGGAAAACTGTTAAACTAGTCATTTTTGGGGGGTACAACATACTATAAAATTCAGTTTTATGTTAGTTTTGGTCAAAGCTTGAAAGAGCTGCTGCAGAGGGACCAACGAGCCGCATGTGGCTCCAGAGCCGCAGGTTGCAGACCCTTGCTCTAAAACGTTAGATAAAAAGAACAGCCTAAAAATTGGTCTGTAATTATTGTAAATATGAGGAGTCTGAACTAGGTTGATTCATTCAACCTTTATTTATACAGGTTAATCCCATTGAGCCCTGGGGACTCATTTACAAGAGAGACTTGATTTCAACAAAGAGTGATGACAGCAGTGGACAACAATAGACATTCATAAAGGATACAAACAAATTGGGAATAACAAGTGAAAATTAAATGGTATTAAGAAAATGTAACCAAAAACAGCTAGGTTGTAGTGCAATGTACAAAACCAAAAACAGGAACATGTCTGCATGGGTTTTTCCCAGGAACTTAGTAGATGTTTGAAGCCACTTCATCAGGCCGCTTGATGAACAAAGGCACATTAAGAACTTTCAGAAATAAAACTAGCAGCTAGAGAATTATTAAAAGTTTAAGATAAAAAGGCAGACAGAGAAAAATACTTCCCTAAACAGTCCAATGGGAACAATTCTTTAGCGTGAAGTAGCCACTACTGATTAGAAGAAAGTAAAGTCAAGCTTTGTATTTGCACAGGCCATCATATGCCATCCCAGTGGGTGGCTGATGTGGGATGTACAGACTTGTGTTATTACCTGTCAAATATAAGAACCGTTTTGTGTCATACATCATCCAACAGTTTCAAGTTCGTGACTGGTGTCGCTGCTTTGCGAGTGTCACAGAAACAAATGTCTAACAAGCAGCATTGTGTTTAGTTTTCATTTCTAAGTGCTTGTTAGCTGCCATGCTAAACAAATATTGAAAGATGGATTTTACTGCTACTCATCAGCATGTTATTGTCATCTGAAACCTGTTTTACAGGAAGAGTTACACAAAAGCAATAATCAATATTTAAGTCCATCGTGCAACTTTTTTTAATGAGTGTCT
>JBBPBX010022154.1:24880-36713 GCA_038048925.1 Garcialebias charrua
TTAGAAATTTTTCTATTTCTGCCGGATGACGGAGCTGTGCCGGAGTCAACTTTTGAAGATTACGTCGCACCAACAGGAAAAGGAACGAGCACAACTTCCGTATTTACAAAATAAAATCACCACGGGCGGACTAATCCTAGCTCTATACGGATTTATTTGTACAAAAATGCTGTCAAACTATCATTTATGACTATTCTATGACTAAACTATTATATTTATGACTATGACTACACCTAATAACGCAATACAAAAATAAATAAATAAAAAAGTATTTTATTCTGAAATGTAAACATCACTTCCTGTTGCTCAAACCATGTAGCTCATTTACGAGAGAAGATCAAGGCAGCAGTCTCTCTACAGTTGTTCTCCTTCTTTCCACCGAATGAATTGTTTTGTTCTGACTTACTTATTTATCACTTGATTTATCGCGCGATCTCGCACGTGTCTTGGAGCGGCGCATCCAGGCGGACCTGAGCGGAGCGGAGGCAGTGGAAATTGGACTCGTTCAGCTGCGACCTGCGGACCGGAGCGGGGCGGAGCCGCGTGCAGTGTAATTCCGGGGTTTCCAACTCAGGAGGCTTTATCAAATCAAAAGTGTTTGAAATGTGTGGAGTTCCAAGCTTTATAAACTGCATGAGAGACCTCATTATGTACTACATATAGATGCTCGTTAGGTTCTTTGTCTGTCTGCCTGGCTCAGGCGAGAGATGTTTTGGTCACCTGCATGAATGTGTGAATTGGAGTGGGGCTGACTGAGAATAAGGCCTATAATGTTTCAATGGAAGATTCTGAAAATTGAAATCTAAGAGCTCTGCCTCTGTATCCTAACTAGGGCTTTGTCAAATCAACAAACAAAAATAAATAAATAAAATAAAGCAGCATAAAAGAACAAGAAGAAGAGCAAATGTGAAAACCTTGTCATCCCATATTTTTCATGCATTCATTCAGCCTTTATTTATACAGGTTAGTCTCATTGTGCCTCGAGGACTTATTTACAAGAGAGACCTTTTGCTGGAGTATTGGGAAAACACTGAAGGAGTTCCTTCAAACACAACAGTACATTTTAAACTCAACAGAATTATCAGCCAAACGCTGGTCCATCCCAAGGATATAACTATAAACCCAAACAGCGGTGTGGTGTCTGCAGTTCAGGGCTGCAAGGAATGTTCAGACCTCTGTATTGGAGAAATTAGACAACCTCCCCACAGATGCATGGCTCAACCCCAGAGAGCCAGCTCTTTAGGTCAAGACTTACACCTTCAGGATAAGAGACACTCTTTTGAGGACCAAAATGATCATATTTTGGACAGAGTCAGAGAAGACAAATGGTTTGATGGGGGGGTGAAGGAAGCCATATACGTCAAACGAAACAAACCAACTTCAAATAGAGGTCTCAGATTTCAACTTTCTAAAAACCTGCAATGCCAGATTAGGTCTGATTCCCAATCAGCTCCACTCCAGTTCACACTTTCATGCAAGAGACCAAAACATCTCTCTTGTTGTGAGCCAGGTAGACAAAACACCAATAGAGCCTCCATTGTGTGGGGCGAGTAGTCCCAGTCTAATGTGGGAATAAACTAACCCTGCTGAGTTTTTATCAACCAGTACTCTCCACTTAGTCTGGCCTATCAATTATCCATCCATCCATTCTGTTTACCTGCTTCTTCCATTTTGGGTCACAGGGGTTGCCAGTGCCCATGTCCAGCAATCACTGTGCAAGGTTCGGGAGTACACCCTGGACAGGTTGCAAGTCCATCACAAGGTCACATAGAGACAAACGAGACAAACAACCATTCACTATCTCACTCACACCTAGGGACAATTTAGAGTTACCAATCAGCCTAACATTCATGTTTTTGGTATGTGGGAGGAAACCAGAGAACCCAGAGAAAACCCACACATGCACAGAGAGAATATGCAAACTCCACCCAGAAAGACCCCTGGACTGGGATTTGAACAGTTGCGCCACCGTGTTGTCCGCCTATCAACTACGCAAGGCAAATAACTTTAAATGTGTTTTAGCAAGTAACAAGAAATTATATCTTATTTAAAGTAAAATCTAAATAAATATGAGGTGGTTTAACCCTCCAGCTGCAGGAAGGTTAAGAATTCACTACCAGTTACATCCATTTCTATCACTAATTCTGATTTGGATAATTTCATACACTAAATTATTAACAGAATAGTTAAAAGAATCTAGACTACAGACCCTTCAAAAAATTCTGAAAATGATCACCTCCATGGGAGATAACTTTCATGTAAGGCTCAATGATCTTCATGTTGATGCGATGCTCCTGCTCCCCGATGATGACAGTCCTCCAAAGCCTGCAATCTTGGCGCTCCTCCTCTGCACTGTAGGTTGGAATTGTGTTGTAGGTGTCATCTGTCGCACTCCTATTAACGGCACTGGGTTCTGATTCAGAAATAAAACATAAACTTATAACAGTAATTATGTCTGGTTTGTCTATGTCTCACGCAAAGTCATGATAGTGAGCACAATATCAGGTCCTTAACAAGAACAAGGCAGAGCTCATCTATTATTGAATTACTGTACTGGAGAATTACTGATAGAAATAACTAAGGAACTCAAGGAACTTTCCTCATTTTTGTTTATTTTTGACTCACCTTCCCAGTCCGTTTCATGATCGGTGTAGTCAAAATAATCACCCTCATCTGGAGTGTCAAGGTCATCCACATTAATGTCGAGATCATCTGGTGTCTCCCCCAAGTCATCCTCACTCTGGTCCAGTGACAAGCTGATACGAGGAGCAGAAAGTTTTTTCCTCTGTGAAGAACCTCCTTGCAGGGGTAGAGAAGTAGGGGGTACTGAGGGAAAAAACATAACAGTACAATAAAGTAAATATGTTGACTTGCAAGATGTAGGTTTTTAAAGTATTTGACTTACACTTACCTGGTCGGCAGTCATCTCCCTCTGAACTCATTTTACTCTCTGATGCAAGGTCCATCCACCGGAGGACCTGTAAGAGGTCAAAGAAAATCAGACAGTAGAGACAGAAATTACCAAAAGCTTTTTTCCAACCAGTCTACATGTGTTTTGTGGACTTGGAGATGGCATTTAACAATGTTCCCCTGGGGTCAAGCTCAGCACCTCTAATTCAGATGCCATAGTCCTCAGTTGGAAAAGGGTGGAATGCAATCTGTGCAATATCAGCAGATGGTTCAGTGCAGCTTCTGAAGTACTGAGTACTCCATACCAAGTCATTGGGCAGCACGGTGGCACAACTGGTAGAGCTGCTGCCTCTCAGCGAGAAGGTTGCCGGTTCAAATCCCGGTCCGGGGGCCTTTCTGGGTGGAGTTTGCATGTTCTCCCCGTGCATGCGTGGGTTTCCTCCGGGTACTCCGGTTTCCTCCCACAGACCAAAAAACATGCATGTTAGGCTGATTGGTGACTCTAAATTGACCCTAGGTGTGAGTGAGAGTGGATGGTTGTTTGGTGTGAGTGAGACAGGTCCCTCTTGTAAATGAGTCCCCGTGACTCAACGAGGCTAGCCTGTATAAATAAAGGTTGAATGAATTAAAAAAAAAAATTGTGGTAAAGAGGGAGCTAAGCTACAAGACAAAATTCTCCATTTACTTGTCAATCTACATTACTACCCTCATCTATGGTCACTAACTATGGGTAGTGACCAAAAAAATGAAATTGTGGATAATAATAATAATAATAATAATGAATTCAATTTATAACGCACTTTTCATTAGTGAAAATCTCAAAGTGCTACACACATTCATACACTGGTAGCGGCAGACTACCATGCAAGGTGCTTTCCAGTCCTACCGGGAGCAACTTGGGGTTAAGTGTCTTGCCCAAGGACACAACGACACATGGTGTGGGGAACCGGGATTCGAACCTCCAACCTTCCGATCGGGGGACGACTGCCATTACCACTACGCCACGGCCGCCCCATATAATAGATAAAATCGGTCAAAATGGCTGAACTCTCCCTTAGAGATAGGGTGAGAAGTTTGGTTAGCCAGCAAAGATGCTCGCCCTCCACTTTGAAAGTTGGGATTTGGGAATCTGGTGCGAATGCCCCCTGGATGCATCCCTAGGGCTTGTCTGTCTAGAAGGAGACGCTGGGGTAGATTTAGCAAGCTAGACAAATTATCCAAAAAAGTTGTCAGGTCATTTGGATGGATTCTTCTCGACTGGCTTGGGAATACCTTGAAAACAACCCAGAAGAGCTGGAAGTGGTAGCTGTGGAAAAAGATGTCTAGCCCTCCCAGTTACAGTTACTGCCCCTGCGATACGGCTCCAGAACAAGTGGCAGATAAGCAGTGGTGAGATGTAACTAAGTACAAGTACTTTATTACTGTACTTAAATATATTTTACATGTATCTGTAATTTACTTAAGTAGAATTAAACGTGGGTACTTTTACTTTTACTCCACTACATTTTACATGTAGTATCTGTACTTTCTACTACACTACATTTCTATAATGTGTTGAGTTACAAGTTACATTCACGTTGCAACTTTTTGATTTGTCGTTAGTTTGAAAGTAACTGATGTCGAGAGGGGAGTTGGGCCATTGAATCACTGGAAAGTGGGCAGGTAACATTAGACATGCTTTCAAGAAGAGCTGGACCAATGATGTGTATTTTAGTATTTATGTCATTGAGCTGGGAGCACCCACAGCACCACTATCACACCCAAAATGGATTCCTCCACAAAGATTCAGCCAGAAGATACACAACACCCATGGCCTTATTGAAAGATTATTCAGTACAGCAGGACAGATTCTCTCTCCCAAAAGTGTCAGACTGGACTCAAAAAACTTTGAAAACCAACTTTTTCTGAACTTGAACAAGAAATTATTGCTGCAATATTAAAATGTGTCAGTTCATGGGATGTTAGGAGACAAGAGATGTCTCCTAATGACTCAACACTCAAGTCCAAGATTTGTAAATGATGTCAGAAAGTTAAAATATTGTTCACTATTGACCCATTACAAGGTTGACTAGACAGTATTTTAGCTAGAGTTGATGACCAACTGGAGTTGAAATGATCAGAGCCTGTTCCTTTGTCAGGTCTAATGCTCCTTTTTTTTCAGGCGGACAACTTTTACTGAAATGTTTTAACTGCAGTTAAAATTACACATTGGTTTTGTTTTGTGTTCAATAAAAACTTTCAAAGGTAAAATCATTCTTATTTTGCTTAATGACATTTAAGTCTGCATGTCATCACTGAAATTCTGACACACAGAATCACAAGTCCAAGTGTGAACTGTGTCACAGGGTAAACACAATAAAAACGTATTATCTGCAGCATCGTTCATTTAAATGGCTCAACACTATTAATGTATTACAGAAAAGATTCATACATTACGCACACTTAATGATATTGTAGGCCGTTGCATTAGGTAATACATTGAGCAAGTACTTCTACTTTAATACTTTAAGTATTTTTAAAAGCAAGTACTTATTTACTTTTACTTAAGTAAAAATCTTAATATGGTACTTCTTCTACTTTTACTTGAGTACACTTTTGTCTGTTTATTTGTTCTTTTACTTAAGTACTGTGTTGAGTACTTTCCCCACCACTGTTTATAGCCATTTTTGGCTTGGCTAATGTTGCTTAGCTGCAACATAAATCTTGAATTGAGTTAACTCCAAATGATTATCAGTTTTTTTTATGTATGTCCAATGGTTGTTTTCTGAAAATTCCATTAAAATCCAGTTGCTGTTTCATGAGCTATTTTACTAACACACCAGACAAATGCACACTGGCAAAAAAAAAAAAAATTAGCTTTTGTCTTCAGTGACAGACGACAACCAGGGCATTATTCCTCAAATCACAAAGTTACACTTTTCATATAGCCTTGAATTATCTAAGTCAGTTTACCAGTAATGTTATTTCAGCTGATCCTGTCATTTTATGTACAACTAAACGGGACTGAATCAGATAACCTAGATCTCAGTTTTTAATGTAAATACTGCCTGTTCTTTCAGATCAATTACAATGATAATGTTTCCGTGTTCATGGTTGTCCAGCTAATTTAATGTGCAAACACCCAAGATTAATTCCCGTTAGTAGTTCATGTTTAAAACTATTATCTTAGCTCTACTCCACAGTAACAACATCAGCAGTGGCACAAATCCTCTTTCAGCCTGTCTATGCTAGAAAGCATAACTACAAGACAACCCCCCACCTCCCTCAGCCTGAAGACACCGGCATGTCTTCACTTGTGTATTGATTTAGGCAGTAAAATAAAATGGACTTCCATTTTGGACTGAGAACAGGGGGAGTAAAGGAAAATGCGGAGATGGGAGGTGGATGAAGAAAATAAGCAAAATTGAGGTTAAAAGGTCATTTTTGCTCCCCTTCTGTTCAAAAGGGGGGAGGTGACGCTTCGAGTGGTGCGTGAAGAATGGCATAGTGGGGGAGCTTGTTACATCATGACAAGCTTGTCTCACCCTCCCCTCCCTCGTTGCTTGGTGCTGATTCAAAACAAAAGACTGCACGCTTGCCTGGCCACAGAGATGCAAATTCAGTGAGTCACATGACGAGCGTTCACTCGCATGAAAGGGAAGGAAAAAAAACATCCTTGTTCCTTCTCAGTGGGCTTTCTGCACACGGGTGGAATTGTTATCGCATTAGCAGAGGAAACAGAGAAATGCTTAATGTTTCTGTGATTTCAAGACCGCAATGATGATTAGACTGTGCTGATTATGCTGTGTGTATGCATGCACACACATAATACACATCCATCCATATGTAACCACTCTGGAGCACTGATCTAAACTGTAGAATCTAATAAAAAGGGCATGTTGTGTGCATTCCTCATGGAGGATGCTGAGCTGCTTCAGATCTGCTTCCCCATCACAGCACAGGACCACAGTGCTGATGACAGCAGCCCCTCCCTCACTCTTGCTTCCTGTCTGCTGGCTGTGAGAGAGGAAATAAATAAAAAAACAAAGCATATACCTCTTTCTCCTCCTCTTATCTTCTCAGAATAAAAACAGTCTACTCACCACTGCTGGGGCTCAGGAATCTCTGCGCCTTTGTGTCTCAGAGCATGGATGTACTGCCTGTTTCCTGCTTCAAGCCTCTCGATGGAGATGCTCAGCTTAAAAACAGCTCACAGCTTCCACCATTTTGTGATCACATGATCTGGGCCAGTACCAAATAAGGGCATCACCTGCTATTGCAGCTCTCAATGGAGCAGATTCCTCAGGCGGTGCTACAGAACTGGTATATATACTGTATATAGAGGGTGTGTTTGTGTGTCATTATTTTTGACTGGAGGGGATCATCTCTGAGAGTGCTTGCACAGCGGCGTTATTACTACCTGTGATAGGAGTGTGCTTTTTGCGCTTGGCTGTGCAGCAACAAGATTTTATTTTCCCTCGGGATTCGAGGGGTATAGAACAGCCAGACAAGAACACTGTCACAGCTTCATGTGCAGTATTTTTTTACATACAAGAACATACTAATACTGTACAAGGCATCTACCTGCAGTTTCTCATTTCACTCTTCTTTTTTGTCTGTATAAACCAAACTATAACAATTAAGTTCCTAAAATCAATAGTCTTGATAGCCTTTCCTTTAATGTATCTACAAATCGAAACTCACTTAAAGTGTTTGCTACTTACCCAGCTCAGTCCAAACGGTTAAACAGGAAGATCAGCACCAGACGGTCCTCGTAGCCGACTGCTGTTTAGTACAAAGGTCACCACACACTGAACCCATCAGTGTGAAGTGGGGGTGTAAAACCATATAACAGATTGTTGTTAATCAGTACCTTGCAGCTGCTGAACATAATTTAAAAAAAATCTTGTTTGTTTAGTTCTTTTGTTGAGGGGTTTCAAGTAAAGCTTTCAAAAAGTTAGTTTTACCTGTTGTACACATCAAAAACTGCTGGGTTAAAAACACCTCAAAATTTAGACTTAGGTACATTTGTACTTTAGTTCGGTTGTCAGTTTGACTTAGCATATGGGTTAGGTTTTCTAGCCATAATTGTGATAAAATGGCTGTTTAAGGACCAGTATTGGAGGGACAAGGACCAAAGTGGACTGATAAAATCTTGAAAAAAATTGAATCGTTATTAAAGTTACCTAAATATGGAATTTGTAATGAATTATACATCAATCCATATTTGTCTTTCAAAAGAACAGTAAAAATAAGCTAAATGCATGTTTGGACCTTCTTAGAAATTAGAGTTTTAAAAAGTTATGCATAATTTAGTGTTTTATAAGAGGCATATATGTACCGGTCCGGTACCAGAATTTTTTATTTTTTTCTAATATGGCTTTGAAAGAAGTTATTTCCTGTCAATATTTATACAGCACTGTGCAGTTTAATCTTAGCATTTGAAATGTTCTAATCATTTTTATTTCTGATAAAGTAACAGATTAATATATTCTGGCTAAGAAGAAGGGGCAGGGGGTAAGGGGAGCACCAGGCTGGTTTGTCTTTTTTTTTCTTCTAATAGCTTCCTGTTTGTTTACATAAATGATGCAGGGAAACGTTCTCATGCTTTTTCAAGGAATTCCACAAGGTTTGATGTTTGGATCCATAGATTTTGCTCTATAAGTAGTCCGTTTGTCGCGGGGGAGCTGTACCCTGAAGCCCTGCGATAAGTGAAAAACCACCAAGTAATAGCTGTACAAGTACAGTAGTAAGTAGTACAAGTAGACAGCACAGAATACATTTTTATTATGTTCATGATACTTTGCTAAATTTATATATGAATGACAACATACCTGGTCGTGTGCTGAAGGACTGTGCAGGGGAACTCGCAGCGGTCTTCACGGACATCTTTAACATCTCACTGAGCCAGGCCATCGTCCCCACCTGTTTCAAAGCCACCACCATCATCCCTGTCCCAAAGAAGGCAACGCCCGCATGCCTCAATGACTATCGCCCAGTAGCACTCACCCCCATCCTGATGAAGTGCTTTGAACGGCTAGTCATGAAAAGCATCACATCTGTCCTCCCTGCCTCCCTGGATCCCTTCCAATTTGCATACCGACCTAATCGCTCAACCGACGATGCCATCTCCTCTGCCCTTCACACAGCTCTCACACATCTGGACACGAAGGACTCCTATGTTAGAATGCTGTTCATCGACTTCAGCTCGGCATTCAACACCATCATCCCCCAACAGCTCATCCTTAAACTGGACAGTCTGGGGCTGAACACCTCAATGTGTAACTGGCTGCTAGACTTCCTGACCGGGAGACCACAGACAGTGCGGGTCGGGAGTAACACATCTAGCACCATCACATTGAACACAGGGGCCCCACAAGGATGTGTGCTGAGCCCCCTTCTATTCACCCTGCTAACACACGACTGCACACCATCGTACAGCTCCAACCACTTCATCAAGTTTGCGGACGACACAACAGTGGTGGGTCTCATCAGCAACAACGATGAGACGGACTACAGGAACGAGGTGAGCCGCCTGGCCTTGTGGTGCGGACACAACAATCTCACTCTCAACGTGGAGAAGACAAAGGAGATTGTTGTGGACTTCAGGAAGAAGGATGCCCAACATGCCCCTCTGACCATCAACAGCACCGCAGTGGAGAGAGTAGACAGCACCAAGTTCCTGGGAGTGCACGTCTCAAAGGACCTGTCCTGGAGCAGGAACACTGCAGCACTGGCAAAGAAGGCTCACCAGCGTCTCTACTTTCTCCGCAAGCTGAAAAGGGCTGGAGCTTCAACCCCCATCATGAGCACCTTCTACAGAGGTGCCATAGAAAGTGTCCTGACCAGCTGCATCACTGTGTGGTTTGGTGCATGTACTGCATCCTGCCGCAAGAGCCTCCAGCGCATTGTGAGAGCAGCTGAGAAGATCGTGGGCACCTCCTTGCCCTCACTGCAGGACTTACACAGCAAACGCCTCACTCGGAAAGCCCACTGCATGGCAGGTGATCCCACACACCCACTACACAGCTGCTTCAGACTGCTGCCATCAGGGAGGAGACTGAGGAGTCTCCAGGCTCGAACCAGCAGACTGAGAGACAGCTCTGTTCATCAGGCAGTCAGGATGCTAAACACTCTGCCTGCTCTGCCCCCCTCCCATTTGAACTGCCTTAACACTAAAACTTTCTCACACATTACCACACAACACAAAGATTTTAACACTGGACTCTGTGTCATCAAACGGGTTATTCACTAAACTCTCGGTCATGTGCTCATACAGTTTGCACTACTTCTCATACTTGCACTAATGTTTGTATTACATCACTGCCTATAGTCATAATACTGTTTACATTCTCTGTTTACATTTATTAATACTGTTTACTTTTATTACTACTGCTTACATTTAATTACTACTGTTTACATTTACACTACTCTAATATCTACACCACTGCTGATACATATACAGTGTGCTCTGAACGGTCTTATTTAGGGATGCCCAATGTGCCTTACTGCATATGCCACTTTTTGCCTCTATAACAACATCAACTACTACCTCATACATATACTGTGCACATTAACTCATACGCTGCTTTGCCACTTTGCAAATGTCAATGCTAGAAACCTTTAGTTTATTTTAGTTATACTTTTTATACTCTTTTTTATACTAGTATGCAAAAACTCAGGACAGTATTATGTTCATTAAATGTTTAATGTTTTAGTTTTAGAGTTGGTGTAAATTTTCATACTCTTATACCACTATGCAAAAACTCAGGACAGTGTTAGTTTTACTATTTTATGCTTATGTCTATTATTATATGTTTCAGTGTTTCAATGTTTAGATGTTTACTGTTGCACCGAGGGACTGAGAGAAACGCAATTTCGGTCCTGTGTATGTCCTGTACAGTACATATTGCAGATCTGACAATAAAGTTGACTTTGACTTTGACTTTGAAAATTAGTCATTTCGGGTAATTGGACTAAAAGCATGTCTTAGCTACCGCTACCGGTGTATAAATGTGTGTATGAATGGGTGGATAGTTGGTACTGTGAAGCGCTTTGGGGCCCCTCAAAGGGGGCTGAAAAGTGCTATGTAAGTAAGCTCCATTTACCATTTTTAGCGACATAAAAGCCTGGATGGCGTATTTGCTTTGAAATATAGAAAATACATATTGTTTTTGTATCTTAGCAATTCAGAGGAAATTAAAGGTTAAATTTGTATGATAGTTGGATAACAAAAGTTATTAAATGGTAAAAGGTACTTGCGTAGTTTCGGTCCAGGTTCTGCAAGTTCTGCAAACATTTTACTATGTTTTTGATTCACTCATTCTTACACTTAAATAGTGGTATAAATGTATTAAATGTTATTTACATATATATATATATAATATCTATATACAGTATCTATATATATATATAGTATATATATATATATATATATATATATATATATATATATATATATATATATATATGTATATATATACCGTAAACACCGGTGTATAATACGCACTTTTATTGCTCATTTGAATGTCCTGCGTATTATACACCGAAGCGTATTATCTACAGATTTTTTCCCATATTTTTAGACCCATTTTTGGCTCTGATTCGCTGTTTTTCATTTTGGCCTAAAAATGGTGCAGTACCAGTTTCGGCCGCTATGGGCGCTAATGCACCCTGTAGTCTGTTTACCTGCAGACTGTACCTGGAGGCGTATCCTGGCGCCATCTAGTGGCCATAAAAAAGACTGTCACGGCAGCGCGTATTATACACCGAAGCGTATTATCTACCGATTTTTCTGATTTATTTCCAAATATTGGCCAAAGCGTATTATACACCGGAGCGTATTATACACCGGTGTTTACGGTTATATATATACATATGTACATATGTATATATGTATATATATATATATATATATATATATATATATATATATATATATATA
>JBBPBX010022155.1:0-22995 GCA_038048925.1 Garcialebias charrua
GACCGAGAACAATGAGCGCACAGAGGATTGCGAACATCACAACAGCAACCACCCCTCCGATCACAGCATGGTCAATTTTCTGTGGTGCCCCTTCTCCAGCTCTGGAGTCTAAAACAAAAAAACAAAAATGAATAAAATAATTAACTACATTTATTTATTCACAAGAAAATTCTCTCATCCAAAAGCAGAACTAGAAGTAGGGTTTACACAGATAGGGATCCCTGTGCACCACAATGGACCGGTACAGAGACAACAATAATGCAGACACCGCATCAATCCATCTGTCAATCTCCTGCTCCATTCTTCCCTCAATCATGAACAAAACCCCGAGATACTTCTGAAATATACATATGAAAGTGCTGGCCACATTAGCCTGCTAAGAGAAATAGGTTCTATCTCGAAGCATGAACAAAGTAAAGGTAAAATACTTAAAAGATTCTTCCTAAATGTGTCAACTTTGGAAGAAAACGTGTTACAATCATATGATAATGTAATATTAGCCCTGTCGTGATAGTCAATAAATCAATTAATCACACGACGAATAAAAATTATCAACGTTGTTTTCATTTATCGGCTTTATCGTTTCTTCGTGTTTCTCTCTTTCTACTGGACACTGGATGACAAAAGGCTCAACTCCGGTGCTCTTCACTGACCCCTCCCTTTCTCTTTAAAATCTGTTTTAACCATCCAAAATCACATTTTTGGATCATTAAAAACAGCTAAGCTAAGAAGCTAAGCTAACAGGCCGAGATCAGGAAAAAAAACCTTTGTCTTTTGTTCATTACAGTATCTGTAAGCCATAATCATCAAAATTACAAGAAATAAAGCAGTGAAATATTGCACTTTATGTGTAATGAACAGTGATGGGAATAACGGAGTTACAAATAAACGGCGTTACAAACGGAGTTCTTTTTTTCATTAACGGGTAATCTAAGTAGTTACTATGTCTATCGTTACAACGCCGTTACCGTTACAAACACTAAATGGGGGTACGTTACTTTCAGTCTTCCGCGCGCAGGCTCTCGTGCTGTTTGTTTACGTTTTTTCCCCTTGGTGAGGGAGGGTGGAGGGGGAGGAAGCAGAGGGGAGGGAGGGTAGGAGCATAGACGTGGGAGCAGAGGGGAGGGAGGGGCGAAACAATAAGGATGATGCTGATTGGCTAAGGTAGAGTGTCAGGTAGAGGTCAGCCAATCGGTTTTGTTGTTCAGCTCACACACGCTGCTGAAACAGAAGTCTGGCAGCAATGGCGAGTCTGGAGGGAAAGTTGGCGTTTTCAAAGTGGAAATACAGAAATTACTTTACTCTCCTTGAGGTAAAAGGCAAGAACGTGCATGTGAAGTGTACATTATGTCCCGGAGCGTCTACGTCCGTCGTAATCTGATCTGATGAAGCATCAACTGCTCAGGTAATTCAGCTTTTCAGTACTGTTTTAAAAGTACTTCATATTGTGAAAATGGTTCTTTTGTTTTTAAGAAAATTCTTGAAGAACCAGTTGTGTGAGGGTTTGATTTTATTTTACACTACAAAGCACTTATTTTAACTGTTTACTTTTATTTCTAAGAAAACACTTGAACAGTACAGGGTGTACATAGAGCTGAAAAACACAATTGTTATATTATTTTGTTAACCTGTATTTTGTAATGAAGAAAAAACTTGAAGTATAGTATGTCAAACAGTCATGTTCTGTTGAGGTGCTGTAAGCATTTCTACTTAAAATTCGTAGATATATCTAAACTTAAACCAACCAAACAAACAATAGTTACTTTCCCTGGTAACTAATTACTTTTATAGGTGAGTAATTCAGTTACTAACTCAGTTACTTTTTGGGCAAAGTAACTAGTAACTATAATTAATTACTTTTTTGAAGTAACTCCCAACACTGGTAATGAATATGGATATGTTTCACTTTCTGAAGTGACTCACCAAAAATATAGAACTTTTTCAATCTATATTCAAATTTTTGAAATCTACCTGTATGCCCCTGCTTTAAAACATGATTCGGAGCCATAAATCACCTCAGGAAGATCTGAAATCGACAATCCCATACCATACCATTTTATTTAAAGAGCACTTAAAACAGTGACAAGACCAACCAAAGTGCTGTACAAACAAACAAACAAACAAACAACAGGAAACACATAGGCAACATACAAAATGAAGTACAAAAAATAGACAAAAACGTTGCAGATAATAAATATAACGACCAAACACAGATCATCCTGGTCCTTTGGACACGCCATGCTGCAAATTTGTAGATGTTTCCCTGCGTCAACACATCTGATTTAAATTGTTGAGTCATTAGCAGGCTTCTGCAGAACGTGAAAATATTAAGAATATTATTTTGAAACAGGAGCAGACACATTTTAAAATTCTGTGGGACAGTAGGCCCAATTTGCAAGGGAGTTAAAATGCTAACTTAAATGTCCAAACAATCGCCTGAACAGCTTAACACGCTTAAACTGCAACTTCTGTGTTTTTGAAGCATACATTTGTGATGTTCTGTTGAACCAAGGTTTTATTTTTTGGCCTGCATGTCCGCAGCACTTTCAGGCTGACTGATCTCCTTGAGTGAGCAAGGCAGAAAAATGTTTCGAGACATTCATTTCACCCTGAAACAGTGGACACTGTCTGCAGTTTCAGCGAGAATTCACACTCTGTAAGATACGCTGTGATTTAAGAGGCCATTTCTGGAAGTTATAGAGCTCAATCATCAGAAAAGAGACGCACGTCTGGAGATAAATTGGCACCCGGTGTCCCCATCCAAAGAAATACATGGCTGCCTCAGGTGTCAGAGAGTATCACTGTCCAGCACTTAACCAGATTTATCCTTGCACCACAGAAGAACAAGGCAAAAAAAAAAAAAAAAAGTCTGCAGCCCTTTAAATGTCCAGTCCTGGAATAGTTCAGTGACATTTATCAATAGTCTATATCTGTGCACATTTGGGCTGATTGGGGGAGTGATGGGTGCGGGAATGGCTGCACCGTTCGTTGCTGCTTGAGAGAGCAGCTCAATTTTCCATCAGTCTCACTAGTCATGCTCTGAGCTTGAACGATTTCGATAAGACGAGCTGAGGGTGCGGAATTCCTCAGCGCCGTCACATTTTGGACCCTTCACGTGGACTCCTCAGGCCTTGGAATCCCCTCGCAACCTACAAACAACACCTTGTTCAGACTGCACGCGCTCCTCGCACGCTGGAAGTAGTCCTACGCTGAAACCAATTAATAAGAAAAGTTACGTTCCACTTGAGCACCCCCCCCCCCCTTAAAATGGACTCATCTTCACGCCGAGCGCCGTTGTTTGTGTGTCGATGCGTGCACGACGCAGTTTGTTTAATGTATCGGCAATGTCAGATTGCACGGCTCTTACTCAGAGCCCCATGCTCCATGCTAATGAACATGCTCCCACTGAATGGCCTGTGCGCGGTCCTGTCTCATCTCCCCTCCATTTTCCTCCCCACAACCTCCCGCCCTCCTGCCCTCACCTTGCTCACCCCTGTCTTCGGTTTGACACATCCAGAAGAAAACATGCAGGGTCTTGGCTTGCGCCGTGCACCGAGGGAGAGTTTGATTTAGCAGGCAGAAACATTCATCCAGACTCAGCAGTAAGACACTATCACAAAAAAAAAAGAAGTCAGAAAATAATTCCCATAACACCAACAGTATGGTTGGCTGCATTTCATGTTTCCTGCATTAAGCACACTACTGAACACCAGCTTCCTGTTCGTTTTTATTCCACTGGATCTGCAGAAAACTTGCTTTAAAGCGGAATAAAAGTAGCTGTGGTAAACACTGCTGCCATGTTCATTTTTTCTGATGCCGTGTGCAGCTTATTGTGAGATTATGAGACCCGTTATGCAACGGCACGCAGCGGTCTTAAGTGTATTGTAAGATGATTTCAAATGTAAAGGTCAGTAGTCATGAGGAGCACCACTCAGCCTGGAGCACATTTAGACAAACATATTCAGTGCTGCACATAAGGATAATATGTCAGACAGGGTGAAAATATGCCGCTGGTTGTTAATAAGAAATGTGAGCTGCTATTTAATTTATTTATTTAAAGTTTGCTCATATTGGGGACTAAAAGCCAAGAAGAACAATCTGTTTTCCCATTGGATTTGTTGTTCAGATGAACATAAAGATAACAAGAAAACAATTACAATCATCCTCTGCTGAGATGGGACAGAGTTACAGCTAGTTTGGTCAAACCTTGTAAAAGAAGTCATTTGATATTTTGTGAGATGTTTGTGTCTTAGAGAATGGGCTGAGACTCTTAGATAATACCGCTCTAAAATAAGCCCAATATCTGTGAAACAGGCATAAAGCCTTTTTTGGTTGACTGAGGTTGATTAGCTGTGGTGGCCATCCTACCTTGAGTTGACTCCAAAAGTTATAGATCTACACCCAGTGGGTAATTCTGAGGATTCCATTAAAACCCATCTTGTGGTTCACGCAATTTCTCTCTAACAGCCAGTACAGCTCATTCACACCTGGGGACAATTTAGAGTTACCAATAAACCTAACATGCGTGTTTTTGGCTGTGGGAGGACACCGGAGTACCCGGCGAAAACCCACGCATGCACGGAGATATCATGCAAACTCCACCTAGGAAGGCCCTCGGCTGGGATTTGAACCGTGGCAACATGTTTGCTGAGATGCAACAGCTCCACCAACTGTGCCACTGTGCTATCCTAAATCTTACTTAGTTATACCAATTTTTATGTTGTTCATGGCTACTTAGCTGTGGTGGCCATTTTATATGGAAGCAGGAATGTCCCATATTTCAAATTAAAATGGATTAATAAAAATGCTTTTTAGTTTCAAAATAAAGCTGCATGTTTTGACTCATAAATACAATTTAAAATGAATAATCCAAACTGCATTTTCATTTTCTTCTTCACGACTGCTCAATTTGTAAATTAATTAAAATGATGAATAAAATAACGTTTAACATTTAATTTTCGAAATATGTCCTAGTAAAAAGTGACCAAAATTCATTTTGAAATGTCAAATTTGAAAATTAAAATGTATTAGCAGAAATGCTTTTTCATTTCAAAGTCAAGCTGCATGTTTTGACTCATAAATAAAATTAAAAATAAATCATTTTCATTTTCTACTTCAAGACTGCTCATTGTGTAAATTAATTAAAATGATAAATAAAATAACATTTAATTTTCATGTTATTTTATTTATCATTTTAATTAATTTACTAACTAAGCAGTCTTGAAGAAGAAAATGAAAATGCAGTTTGGATTATTCATTTTAAATTTTATTTATGAGTCAAGACATGCAGCTTTATTTTTAAACTAAAAAGCATTTCTATTAATACATTTTAATTTGAAATATGGGACATTCCTGCTTCCATATTTTGAATGGGGTTGATTCCAAAAGTTAATAATTTGTAGATGAACATCCCGGGATTGCTTTCGGAGTTTCATCAAAATCTGACCACTAGTTCATAACGCTACTGGCAAATGACCCCCCTGCACACACACAATCACACAGACATCCAGACATGAGCAAAGTGATGTTTTCAAGCCTGATATGTTAATTAGAGAAATTATTTTTTGGATGACATCATTTCTCTCAAACAAACACAACAAATCAGAGACAGTAAGAAAAATAAATAAACAAAAATTCACACAATGCAGCGTCGAAATTACCAGAGATTCTTTTTTTTGTGTGTAGTCATGACATATGAGAATGCAAATGAGCACAATATTTGCTCTGAATATTTTGCAGTGATTTTCTCAGCCAGCTCTCTAATAATTCTGGAAAGTCTCAAAAGGAAACAGTGTGAAAGCAACCATAACTCTTCCTGGACCTTTATTGCGAGTAAAGTAAGGTTTTACTGTTTCGCTTGGCAACATTGTGGATTCATTCAGACGCGCACGGTATTGATTCCCACACTAAAACAGCTATCAGCGAGCCTCATCTCCTGTTGTGTTGTAAACATGTCCAGCAGGGAGAGCGCCTTCGCTGGGATTAACACATGTGAACAACAACAGCAGAGAACGTCCGGACATGTTGTCCACACATCCAACACCAACAACAGACGCTGAAACGGCTATGGATTAAAAGAACCGTAATTTCAGTAAGAACCAATTTCTTCAAGATATCATCAGATGTTGAGCGACTCTGTCGAGTCAGAGAACCACAAATGTTTTTGTCATGAAAAGGAGGAGCTGAGGAGACTGGGACAGTCATAGACAAAGGCTTAGACATTCGAAGCATTAAACACATTTTCTTGGAAATAAAGTAGTATTGAGTTTTTAAATACATTCATGAAGATTTGACAATTTTTTTTCAACTTAGCAGGCTAAGTTTACATAAACTTGTGGGAAATATGTGTTGGCCAACTATTTCGTTCTTTAAAAAATGATTCTTCCCATTAAATCTTATACTGTTGTGAAGCCTGTTTATTTATCTCAAATGGAAATGTCAGGAAAATGCATTTGTGGTTTGAGCAGCACGTTTGGGTATGACAGGTGCGCTCATGAAATACTTGCCAAATCTTTGCTAATGTCCAGTAAACTTACTTTGCTATTGACTTTTTCCCCCCAACCATTTATACAGGTTAATCCCATTGAGCCTCAGGGACTCATTTACAATAGAGACCTGAACCCGAGACCTGTTTTGAGCTTCCCCAGGTGCTGATTGGCACCTAGTTGCCTGCACCTGTGAACAACCAGTGGCAATCCCATTTCTTCTCAGTCTGGGACTGAACGCTATCGTCCAAGATGACAAGACCTACCCACAGAGAATGGGAAGCACCTCCCGAATTTGTGAATGCTGGCTGTTCTCACCTCAGCGTCATTGAACACCTGTGGGATCAGCTTGGACGTGATGTTTGTTCCATATTGACCAATACAACCATGTTGTCTAACTTGTGACAAATGGCGGTTAAAGAATAGGACTCCACCCACATGCTGGTGAAGATTCTCAGTCGTCCAGGACATGATAAAATCAAAAAAGGTGTTCAATACAAGATCAACTGGACTTTATTTGTTACAGAAGACGTTTCGACCTCTATCCAGAGGGCTTTATCAATTCAACCTCAAGGGAACCCCCTACTGTTAAGGTGTGATCTGTCAATTTACATGTATGTGTTACCTCAGCTTGCAATTTACATATGTTGGTGCGTGACTCCTAAGACTGTTATAACCCACACGCACACAGTCTGTGCATTGAATTGATAAAGCCCTCTGGATAGAGGTCGAAACATCTTCTGTAACAAATAAAGTCCAGTTGATCTTGTATTGAACGCCTTTTTGACTCCACCCACAGCAATGTCTGACCAGGCTGACTAGTAGCATGAGGAGATGCTAGGTTGTCGTGGCTATGGTTCTTCCACATGCTACTAAGACCCCTGAATAAATAAAATAATAAATTGTTGAATTATATATATATATCTTGTGTAGCAGAACACCCTGGTGTCTGAACTTTCGATGAAAACACCTGAATTCATTTTTTCACTGAAGCTCTCAAGTGAATCTCCTTTTCTCTGAAAACGTACAGTGAAGGACAAAATCACTGTTTTATTCCAGTTTAGTTTGAATCAGAACACAAATAAGTCACAAGAAGCTCTCTTTAATTGTTACTTTTTTAAATTCAGAATTGATCAACAGTAATAACTTTTGTCATTTTATGATAATCTGTATTAACATGAGTTGTCACGATTATGCTGGTTTATTCTTCAGTACAGTACGATGGTGCTTAAAACTATGGCACAGTTCAGGGTATTTGTCCAGCCTTCAACTGTTACAAAACTCTGCTGCTCGTGTGCTAACCAAGACCAGAAGGCAGGCTCATATTACACCTGTTTTAAAATCATTGCATTGGCTCCCTGTGCACCTCAGGATTGATTTTAAGATTCTTTTAGTGGTTTTTAAATGTCTCAATGGTCTCGCACCATCTTATCTTGCAGAGCTGCTATTGCCCTATGAACCCCCGCGAACATTAAGGTCCTCTGGTACTGGACTACTAACAGTTCCAAAAGTCAGAACTCACACTTACGGTGAGGCTTCTTTCCAGTACTATGGCCCCCGTCTGTGGAATAGTCTGCCGGAGAACCTGAGGGCTGCAGAGAATGTTGTTGTTTTTAAGAGCAGGCTCAAGACCCATCTTTTTAACTGCATTTCCTGAACTGGTTCATCTCTGTTCACTCTATACATTTTCCATACTACTGTATTTAATTTGATTGATTGATTTTATTTATTTTGTGTGTGTCGTTTGCTTTAATTTTGTGAGTTTATTGTTTTATAATTCTGTACAGCACTTTGAGCTGCTTTTAGTATGAAGGGTGCTTTATAAATAAAATGGATTGATTGATTGATTGATTGATTGTTAAGTGAAACTTCTCAGCTTTGTCTATGAGCTAGACATAATAATCACTTTACTGGTGACTCCAGCTGTCTGTTTATCTACACAGTTTTCCCACCTGTCCTTCAGATTTTCAACTCTATGGCCTGCAAATTCACTCCTTTATTTTTTGTGAATATCCAATGAGCGGAGTGAATTTGACAGGGCTGAGCTCTCTACAAAAACCCTAACTTCCTGTCTGGCTTCAGCGCACGAGGGAACTCGAACTAGGTTCTCCTCTGAAACTGGTTGAACGTTTTGGTCAAATGCCAATTAGACCTATGTTTCTCAGCCAGGGTTACAGCAAAGCTTTGTTGCTTTGCTGTAACTCACTCAAGCCAAGAGCTCTAATTTTGAAAGAATTTCTTTTCTGAAAGTCTTATTTTGAAACCAATCAGGACGTGGCATTGTTTCTGCCGGGAAAGGCGAGCTTCACGTATCGTTGAATCAGTAAACACGTTGAAGTTCAACTGGACGTCTACTGGACACAGAGATGCTCACAAGTCATTTTTTGCAAGTCCAAGTCAAGTCTCAAGTCTCTGATCTCAAGTCCAAGTCAAGTCTCAAGTCTCTGATCTCAAGTCCAAGTCAAGTCTCAAGTCTCTGATCTCAAGTCCAAGTCAAGTCTCAAGTCTCTGATCTCAAGTCCAAGTCAAGTCTCAAGTCATTGATCTCAAGTCCAAGTCAAGTCTCAAGTCTCTGATCTCAAGTCCAAGTCAAGTCTCAAGTCTCTGATCTCAAGTCCAAGTCAAGTCTCAAGTCTCTGATCTCAAGTCCAAGTCAAGTCTCAAGTCTCTGATCTCAAGTCCACAAGTCCAAGTCAAGTCTCAAGTCATTGATCTCAAGTCCAAGTCAAGTCTCAAGTCTCTGATCTCAAGTCCAAGTCAAGTCCAAGTCAAGTCTCAAGTCATTGATCTCAAGTCCAAGTCAAGTCTCAAGTCTCTGATCTCAAGTCCAAGTCAAGTCTCAAGTCTCTGATCTCAAGTCCAGGTCAAGTCCAAGTCAAGTCTCAAGTCATTGATCTCAAGTCCAAGTCAAGTCTCAAGTCTCTGATCTCAAGTCCAAGTCAAGTCCAAGTCAAGTCTCAAGTCTCTGATCTCAAGTCCAAGTCAAGTCCAAGTCAAGTCCCTAATATTTGAGTGACACCGTGAATGAATGTATGCTATTCATTCGCAAACAATGGACATTAAATGTCTCTCCTTTTAAAAATATCCAGGTTAACATTAGATTAACACACTGACGCTAAGCTTGTTTGTAGCAGCTGCTAACAACCTTTTAGGCAGTGACTGACTACACGTTACAGCTTATTTTTATCTGAATGTAGAGGCCAAAACATTACATTAAATGTCTCTCCTCAATTCAATTCAGTTCAGTTTATTTATACTGTATAGCTCCAAGTCACAAGTTGTCTCAGGGCACTGAACAGAAACAATCAAATATAAAAATAATAAGTTAACAGAAACTTTAATATAAAAATAATAAGTTAACAGAAACTTTAATATAAAAATAATGGTAACACTATTTATCTGAGGAGACTGCTTTGAGTTTAACTCCATGTTATAAAAAAGCTACAGTAGTTAGCCAGAGTTATTTCAGGATGAAATAATTTGAACTTCTGTTTGAATTTAATGCTATGAACTTTTTCCTTTTTGTTACATTTACCGGTACTATGAATTTCTCACAGGGCAGAGAGCCAACATGGAGGACTCACAAACATATACAGTATTATTATTATTATACAGTACAAATAATATTGTCCAGTGTCTGATGCTGCAGTCATGTTACTGAGCTCCCACTGATGGGCTAACCTGGTTCCACCACCAGCAGCAGGATCCTCAGACAGAACAGCTGGTGGGATGTCCTGGTATCTGCAGCCCTCTCTCCATTTGTTTCTTCATGGACATGGAGCTGTGAAATTATGTTGTGCCCTTTCCTCAGCAAAACGCTCCTCCAGTGGAGACTTTCTGGACAGACTGCAGGGAGGTTCCTAAACAAACAACAGGTTTATCAGTATTATCAGTAAAAAGAGATTATTAAATCATTTTTAAGACTGAGAATGTATACAATTATTAGCTCTGTTGTTATTGCCTAACTAACCTATTCAATAATTCTTCAAACTGTGACATTCACTCATAATGGAATGAAAGAGAACATAAACAGAAATTATATAATAATGAAAACTAGAGACATTAAAACATTTTAAAAGACACAGAGAACTTTAAATGAATTAAGAATGTTAATAAGTGTTGGATTTGAGTGCAATGTAAGTGCAATCCATGGTTGAATTGAATCCACATCTGAAAAGGGATGCAACCTTTTCACAACATATGCTGTAACTGTTTTGTGGCACTCGGTTACACTGACGTATTTACCTTGGACAGTCACTGGTGAACACTGTGAAGCCATTTCAGGTCGTTTGTCTAAGAAAAAAAAACGAGCTAACGTTAGCATCGTGTTTGTATTTGAGCTGACTTACCGCTTTAAGCGGAGTATAACTTATTAGCTGCCTTAATGTTGGTATGAGATGTAGTTTATAGTTTATTTATTTACCTGATGGAGTCGAAGAGGTAGCGATTAGCGAAAAGTTCGGCGGAGCGTTTTGCAGACGGACCACTCTGTACTTCCGGTCGGATACGAAGCGAAAATAATCCGGTGGAGTGCGTCAAAGACGGGACACTATTTTACTTCTCCACCCTCCTTTGCATGATAGAAAATTATTGCAAGTGCTGCACTGACCTGACTGGTCATTTTATTAAATTAGTACGCTATCGATAGCAGATGCACACTTCCGGTGGATTCTTCTTCGTTGGTTTTCGGTGGCGGCTACTTCCGGTCGGCTAACTAGCATCGAACATAGGAATCGCAAATTAATATTTTGAACGATTTCGGGAAAACCGGACAGTTAGTCCCGGTTCCGAACAATTCTCGATGCTCACGAGTCTTAAATGGCGAGTCCGAGTCGAGTTGGAAGTCTTTTGAATGCAAGTCCGAGTCGAGTTGGAAGTCTTTTGAATGCAAGTCTGAGTCGAGTCTGAAGTCTCTGTTTTTGCGACTTAAGTGCGACTCGAGTCCGAGTCCCAAACTCGAGTCCCCATCTCTGACTGGACCACACAATCCGTTAGTGTCCATGATGCTTCTCAACTCTTATCACCAGAGACGTGAATGTCACCAGGTAAAGAGTCGCAGATTGTTTGCTGAGCGTGCGGGAAGTCCAGCTGGAACTCGTTTGGAAAAAGTGTCAGCCTGGTCTCATTCAAAATAATTAACTTCTTTTAAACTTCCATCTTTCATTCCATTTCATCCTCCTAAACTTATTTTTCTAAGCCAGTAAACTTAAGTAAGAGAGACAGTGCAGTCTTACAAATATCTCGGGACAATCATAGACGATAAATTAAACTTTGAAACCAATTTTGACAAGATGTGCAAAAAGGCCCACCAGCGCCTTTATTGTCTAAGGAAACTCAACCATTTTAATATTGACCGAACCATAATGACCATGTTTTACCGTGCTTTTATTGAATCTGTTTTATCCTTTTCTTTGGTGTCATGGTTTGGTCACACTACACTGAGAGGAAAGAATTCCCTTCAGCAGATTGTTAAGCTGTCATCTAAACTGACCGGAGGAACCCAAACCTCAGTTACATCCATGTACGTTAGTCAGGTACAGAGGATAGCTTCTTCCGTTTTAAAAGATGTCCTTCATCCCCTGTACGGAGAGTTTCAGCTTCTTCCCTCTGGTCGGAGGTTTTTAGTCCCTAAATGTAGGACAACACGTTTTAAAAATAGCTTTGTTCCCACTGCTGTTACTGAAATGAACAAACTGAAATAACGTTGAAGCTTTTAGTGGTTAAATGTTTTTTATTTTTCATTTTAAATATGATTTGGGGAGCCTTAACACCGTTATGTGCAACATTATCTGTTTATGGTTTCTTTGAAGTGTTTTTACTAAATGTTTTTACTCTGTTTTTATTTGTGTGTGCACATGGATGGATGGATGCTTTGTACCACTGCAAACCAAATTTACCTTTGGGTATAAATAAAGTAACCTAACCTAACCTAATCTAAATGCGCCTGCAGGAAAGTTAATATAAGATCCTTAACTTGTCTGTTATTTCAATTTGAATCTTGTCTACAGTAGTTTATAAATCTAAATCAGAGCTAATCTCGATACAAATGTTTGATGTACTTTTATGGTTTTGTCAATAAAAGGTTCATCTCCTGGTGAATCAACATAAGTTGACGTTTCTCATGAGACTACATTTTGTCTGGTCACATTTAATCGGTTTAAATCCAAAAAAGAGTGAACTCGTTAAAAATTTGGGTCAGATCAAATCTGCTCCAACTTTCATTTGGAATATGGTACAGTCAGTAAACTGACCACTACCTAAAATCCTACACTTGTTTCTTCAGACTTCAATCAAATTAGCAACAATAAACCAGATTCAGTATCAGAATAAGCTGTTTAGAAATGACTGAGAAAATTTAGCTAGTTTTACAAGAACAACCCACAAATACAACTCTGCTGCTCGTCCCACAAACCCATTTTCTCAACAAACGTGGCACCATGTAAGGAGACATACACAGGCTTTTCAATGGTAAAAGTTTTTTTTGCCAAGAAGCTTTTTTTAAATGAAGAAATACAATTTGCTTTTTATGGAAAGTTTATGTTTCACAATCCACCATGTACATGTAAAACTGACAAGATTCTTAAGGTGTATAAAAAAAGAAGCTCTTGCCAGAAATGCCATGACATTTCTAAACCTGGAGTTGTTTTTAATACAGCAGCAGTCCACTCTCGTCTTGGCTCTCTTGGACTAGCTGTTCTCTCAATAATCCAGTCAAAATTAAACTCAGTTAATTCAAATTTAGCTCATTCAAAGAGCTTTCTACAACAGGTAAGATATTAATTGTTGTTAACCACGTGCAAGAATCCCTCCTCAAACAATTTGACACTTAAAAATAATTGGATCTTTGCATGCAAATCATGAATAATTCTAAAAAATAAAATAAAAATCTTCCAAACCTTATGCATGTGATCACTGACACAATAAGCTCACTTGATGTTTCCCCGATAAAAAAAAATTAATAAAATAAAATAAATGTAAAAGCTCTGAATTCCCTTCTAAAGCAACACCATGAAGCATTTCTGCATTTAATTAATTAATTTTACAATATAAACGCCACAGATGGCAATTTATGTCTAACGGACAACCTCACCCACTGACAAAGACTGCTACAAATATTCATAAAAACTAAATACAAGATTTTTCTTGTCTTAAAAAAAAAAAGAAAAAGTAGAATTATAGTGTTTATTTCTACATTTTATTGAGCTTTATTTAACCAGTCAAATATCCACTGAGATCACAGAACTCTTTTGCAAGGGAGGCCTGGGCCAGAAGGAAGTCTAACATGCATGTTTATGGTCTTTTTTTGTGTGGTTGTTTTTAAATTTAAATTGTTACACATGCCCAATAGGCACCTTTACAGTTTAGCTGCTTGTTCACCTGAATTTGAACGAAATAAATCATCTCAGACTGTGAAACTTTAATATTGTACAAGTTGCAAAATGTCTACGAAGGGCATTTGTGAGGTGCAATCATGATGCCTCGAGATTTCTGTTTATGTTCCTGTAAGAAGTCCCAGCATGCGGCTCCACAACAATCAAAGTGGAAATAAGCTCAAATATGAACTCAATCAGCACCTGCATTTGTTTTTGTTCACTCACAAAATGAGTTTTTGTCTGGAAATAAAGGAGGTTTTAACTTAAAGAGATGCTGTTTGGAGTCTAACCCTGATCTTTGTTTTGTCGTGGCTCCATGTTAACATTACCGTCATTTATCCGTCTTCTTGTGTGGATCAGTTCGTCATTCAGCACTCTAACAAATCCAGGATTAAGATTTCTTTGTGACCATCCGTGCTCAATGTACCGTTTTTGCATTTATAATAACAGAAGGGGCTCGGAGAGGGAAGAACACCTCCAAATGAGAGACGGCATTATTATAGCCGCCTTTGTGGCCTCGCACTCGACTCGAGTAGAATTTGATTATGTCTGTGATGTGGCTGGCCGGTGTCCATATCGCCAGCACAGCTCTCTCTGCTCTGAGCGCTGACATGCCCACACCGGCGTCCTGACAGGATGTGCACAGCCGTGGGGATTTATGGGAGAATAAAGAGGATTTGCAACTGATGCCTGTGCCTGCGTGGTGGAGGTGGTGGGGCATCCGCTGGCGCCCATGTCCCAGTGTCGCATGCTTTACGGCTGCACCGTCTTCCATCTCTGCACAGGAATGACTAATTGCCGCTCTGGTCAGTAACAGAGCATCTTATTAAACTCCTGCTGTCGGCGAGGAAATCAGAGCAGCAGAGTCAGCGCCGGGCTGATTACAAGGACGTATCGTTTCAGTTTCCATATCTTTTTCATTTGAATAGTTTTTCACTAATATGAAAAGGCATACCCTCCACACATGCAGCTACACCCACACATTACAATTTAAAGCTGTAATTGAAACAATGGCCCTCATGCACGTACATGTTCGTATTTTTATCCTAAATTTCTCTTACTTTTGTACGTACGAAGTGTTCGTACGAACATGCCACGTCAGATTCAACAAACTCTTCTATCCACAGGAAAAGTGTGTAAACGAGCTGCGTAAATTTAATGAATCCCACCTGTTCTATCCACCTGCGCGTGCTCGCGGAGAGGTCATTTACATAATTCCCACCCCTCAAAACACCATATAAGGCCACGTTTCCTGCCTTTTGACAGCAGGAAGTGTCCATTCATTCAAAATCAAGAAGTAAAAAGAAGAACTTCACGCGTTCGGAGATTGAAGTTCTGCTCTCAGTCGCGCTGTGGCGCACCGCTACCCCCCCCCCCCCGCAAGTGTCGGATGGTCAAATATTTTTAATTTTAGTGTAAACAACTGTGTTACATTATAGTTTCACTTATTCAGAAGAGCTGTGGCGCACCGCTACCCCCCACCCCCCGCAAGTGTCGGATGTGTTTTTGAACAGAAGCATTTTAAAATGTCTCGAAACTACAGTTAACTTCATATTAATATTGTAGTGCATATGTTGTGTCTCCCGTGGGTCGTACAGTATCAGAAATCAAGAATAAATGGTTTGATCTGAAAATGGCTTCAAAGAAACGTCTCGCCGCAGCACGGACAGGAGGTGGTCAAGGAATAGTCTGCGTTACCGAGATGGATGGACAATAAATGCCATGCTGCGCAAGACGCGTGCCAACATGTTTTGCAGCACAAATGAGTCATGCGCGCTCCTCCTGGTCATCGCGCAACCACATTCTGCAGGTTATATTTCGAATCAGATATAATAATCTATTGCTCCGATGGTGTTTGGCACAGCAGTCCAGCAATAGCATGAAAATCAGTCTTAATTCGTACTTGTTCTGCGGCGGTGTATGGGAATTTTATGTACCTGGGTGTTAATATGAGGAGGGCTTTGATGACCAAGGGGAGCGCACGACTCACTGAAGCCTGCGCGACACACCAGACAAATTAAACTTAAAATTATAATTCTAATTCAAACAGAATAACCTATTGTCAAGAATAATTATGGTGCGTGATTTTTTTAAACCCAAAATATTTTCTAAATAACGAAATATGAAGTTATTAGTGGGGAAATTCCGTCTGGATGACAGCAGACTGACGCTCCTAAAATATACGACAGGTCCGGACCACTCGTAAATTTTGTTCGTATCTGAAAAAAATCTTAGGATACGAAAACATTGTTGAATGCCACAAATGATCCTAAATCACTCGTACGCACAGTTTAAGAACAAATCTGTGCGTACGAACGGTTCGTGCATGAGGGCCAATGACTCTAGGTTTGCTAGAAGAAAACCCTTTTTCTTCAACTAAACACACAACTCTTCGGAACTGTGGCAAGAAGGTGAGGCAAGCTGAATTTAAAGCTTAATAAAAATTTGGGCTATTGAACGGAAGACATTTGTGGGTTTTGTCAAGATAAAAGTACAGTGAAGGACAAATTGTTGTTGTTTTTCTTTCCTTTTGCTGTGGCACACTTCAAGAGCACAAAATATAGTAGGTTCACATTGTGTAGTGGCTAGGGAATCAGACTTGGGATCCGAAGGACCCAGGTTCGAACCCCGGCCACGGCACACCTTGGGGTGTCTATGAGTGCACATCTATTTTCCCCAGCTCCCCGGGCGCTGACCACGGCTGCTCACTGCACCACCTGGTGGTGGTTGGGTTAAATGCAGAGGCCAATTTCGTCTGTCAAGTATGGGAAACATACACAGATGACAAAAATGTGACATTTATTTTTTATTATTTATCTAACCTTATCAAGGTTTTACAAAGCATCTTTTTACCTTGTATTTCCAATTTACTTATTCACTCAAACACTCACGTAGAATCTGTCTAGAGTAGCGTGGAAAAGCCTTTATTCCTTTGGATTTTGCTTCCAAGGACCCATACTTTCTTGTAATCCTTTAGTCTTGATGAGCAATAGTTCTCCAGGCTTTTGAACGATCTTTCAAACGTTTTCCTTTTTTTGACGTTGGTTGCTATTTCACATAATATTTCCAAGTGAAATAAATTCTTAAGCAACTTAACTATAACCTGTGTCAGACATAAAGTTTCGAAAAGATGGATTTTGTCGACACATAACAAAAAACTTCAGTTTTTCATTAAAGTTATTGGCACCGAGCTGTCCCTCACATAATCAGCATTTATTGTTGTTGTTGAATTTATAAAGCAACTTTATTAAACAATAAATAATGTTTTGGCACCGAAAAGTTTGATAAAAGTATTTAAAAGCTGAAAATTTGTCATAATAAATGGGAAAAAGTTTCAAAGTTTGAGTTTAGATTAATTTACCATATTTTCAGCCGTTGATGTTGCACCGCCCTATAAGTCGCATCAGTCCAAATATGTCTAATAAAGTGGAAAAATAACATTGCTTCGCCATATACGTTGCATCAATTATGTGTCACTGCTGACGTGTCGCTTTTGTTACACGTCACCACTGAAAACCTGGAAATGTGGGCCAGTGTTTTGTCAAAAATCAAATGGCTGCCAAATGGCGGCCGTGGGGGTGTGCATAGGAGGATTAACGAGAATTCAACAACATTAACACTTAAAAACAATTATTTATTTGCTAGAACTTATAGTAAAGGTGCGTCTCAGTCTAACTTTTCCTTAATAAATGCACTTTGACGGTCAAATCAGCTGCATTTTCAAAAGCCAATACGCGAACACATGAATGCGCAGATGGCTACTCGTTGGGCATTTCTTTAAAAAGTAACAAGATAAGCTCCTAAAACAATTATTTGTTTGCTCAACTTTATAGTAAACATGTGTCTCAGTTCAATTTTACTTAATAAATGCACTTCAGTGGTCAAATTAGCTTCATTTCGCCGGGGCGGCGCAGCAAAATGAAGCTGATTTAACGGTTACTCCAGGCGAGCTGGATGAAGGTGGCATGGTATGGCAAGCCAACTGTGTAATTAATTGCCATTTTTACCTATTACATGACACAACGGCATGCCATGAAACTCTAGTGCCATCCAGTGGCTGAAAATGGTAGTGTTCAATATTTTCAGTCAGAATGAATGAAAATGGTCATATTTGGGATGGTCAGCGAAGAATTGGTTTAAAAATATAGGAAAAGATCCATCAATATGTCGCTTCGGTGTATAAGCCACAGGGCATGCAAATTATGGGAAAAAACTGTGACTTATAGGGCGAAAATACGATAGTTGTTTTTAATTGTTTTTGTTACTTTCATTTCCTGTTTTATTTTGAAAACACTTGTTACACCTGGATTTAAAAAAAGTCCAGTTGTAGAATAAATCAGGGCACTTGGAACTTCCCTCTGTCTGTCCGTGCATGTTGTGAGCATGATAAAGTGAATAATAGATGACATACAGAAGTCTGTTGGAGTCAGCCTCCCCTACCATCACCATTTACACCTCCAGATACAGGAAGAGGGCCACCTGCATCATGAAGGACCCCACTCACCCAGCACACAGAAACTTTTTGCCCTGCTCCCCTCAGGAAGGAGGTTAAGGAGCATTACGTGTAGAACCACAAGACTGAGGAACAGCTTCTACCCTGAGGCTGTTAGACTCTTGAATCTCTAGCCAGAATAACCACTGTGAAAAATCACATCATGTTGCTGCTGATCTGTTTCATGTTGCTGTGTTCATTCATACTTATACTCACACAGACTCATGTTCGTTTGACGTAATGTTTTTATACCATTAGTGCTTAGTGTATTATTTAATTGATGCTTTTCTTTGTTAATTTCTTAGATCTTATTACTGTTGTTCTTTACATTTTAATGGATGTAACTGGGACCCTGCGTACATAATCTCGTTCCACCACATGTACCACATGTGGTGTGTATGACAAATAAATCTCTCTGAATCTGACGTACCCCCTTCCATTTTGGGGTGTGACTACATCTAATTGTAAGAAATATTCATTTTGAAAATTCAGTTGCCATGTCATAATCAAAGATGGCCACCATCATAAACACCTGTTGTGAGCATGATACCTTGAAAAATAAGCAAGGTCTCAACTTCCATTTTGTTGTGTGGATGCATCAAGGTGTAAGAAAGTTTACTATCAAAAATGGGTTACCAAGTCAAAATCCAAGATGGCCACCACTAATTGGATTCTCCCTCAAAACTTCCAACATCCGTTGCTTTGTCCTGTGTGATAAAAATGCACATTTAGAGTGGCCTTTTGTTGTGGTCAGCCTAACGCCCAATTTACACTACATGCGTTCCGGCTCCGCTCCGCAGGTCGCAGCTGAGCGTTTCAAGTCCAGTTTACACTACCTCCGCTCCGGTCCGCCTGGATGCGCCGCTCCGAGACGCATGCGCGGGAATTGCGAGATCGCGCAATAAATCAAGTGATAAATAATGAAGTCAGAACAAAACAATTCATTCGGTGGAAGAAGGAGAACAACAGTAGAGACTGCCTCGCTGTTTGATTGTTTTTGTTTGATTGTTTCTCTCGTAAATGAGCGACAGGACATGGTTTGAGCGACAGGACGTGATTTATTACATTTCAGAATAAAATACTTTTTTATTTATTTATTTATTGTATTGCGTTTGTAGGCGTAGTCATAAATGATAGTTTGACAGCATTTTTGTACAAATAAATCCGTATAGAGCTAGGATTAGTCCGCCCGTGGTGATTTTATTTTGTAAATACGGATGTTGTGCTCGTTCCTTTTCCTGTTGGTGCGACGTAATCTTTAAAAGTTGACTCCGGCACAGCTCCGGCGTCCGGCAGAAATAGGATCAGATCTAATTTTGACGGACTGCCGTCCGCTCGCCGCCGCCGTGCAGAGCCAGTGTAAACGCTCTCATTGATTATAATGGGTGCGTATTTGCTGCGGAGGTCGGAGCGGAGCGGAGCCGGAACGCATGTAGTGTAAATTGGGGGTAAGGCACACCTGCACAATAATCATGATGTCTTATCAACATCTTGATTTACCACACCTGTGAGGTGGATGGAATGTCTCAACAAAGAAGTGCTCACTAACACAGATTAATACACATTAAAGGTGCAGTCTGTAAGTTTTCAAAAATATATTTTTAACATATTTCTTCACTCTGTCACTATCTCCTGACAGACTGATGTTAGACAAGTAATCTTTGAAAAAACTATAGTCCCCTTGCTTCTCCAGGTGTTACTAAAAGCATTTCTAAAAACCCACAGTGACCCGCCGTTAACCAGCCAATAAAAACAGAGTTTTTAACCAGCCAATAAAAACAGAGCTTCTCACTTCTCACGCTCCTAACCCACGCCCCCGCCTGTCCCAGCCCCAGCGGCCGCGCACGTTCTCGTTCAAAGGATTGCAAAGCGATGCAAAACTGTTTTGTATGTGACACAAATGTATTAAATTCCCCTTCTTCATCCCTGATCTGGACTTTTCTTTTGTTTTTTTGCCAAAAGTCAAGTGATCGCTTCCTCCTCCGCTGACTCCATGACTGAAACAATGAGGAAATGAATGAATTTGTCACGAGCGAATTAAACTCGGGTTCAACGTGGCTGCGCGAGGCTCTGCAGATTTCATGGTGTTCTGGTGTGCTGGACCAGCGCTCCATGTTTTTATTTTATTTTTTAGAACGTTTTATTAACATATAAACACAGAATATGGCAGCGGCTGCGACAGGACATGCAGTGGAGGCGGAGCTAAGGAGGCTGAGCTGAATTTCAGCGAGAGCAAGGGGGAGCAGAGCCATATATGGCTCTGAGGGGGAGGGACCAGAATGCTTTCCCTGTTGAAAATTGTTCTAAGTGCTGCGTTCTACAGAAACTTACAGACTGCACCTTTAACAATGTTTCTTGTTGTCATGTGCACCTCACATCATTTCATCATTTAAATGTGTGTTTGTTTTAATTATTGATGTTCTTTCACCCTCTTGTCTTCTTCCAGCCTCTGGGGTTGAAACCGATTCTTTCATTAACTCTGAGATATGTGTTTGATGAATGACCTCTCAGGCGTCCTCAGTTTTATCTGTACATGTGGGTTTTATGTTACACTTCCTTCAGTGTTTTTACAAATGTTCATTAGTTGTGATTCTGAGGTTTTGACAACTTTTGAGTTTTTAAGTGGATGAGAAGATTAGAAAGTCAGATTTCAAAGTTTACACTTTTGGTTTCTTCTACCGTATTTTCTGGACTATAAGTCACTCTTTTTTTCTTAGTTTGGCCAGTCCTGCAACGTATAGTCTGAAGCGACTTGTATACGTTTTTTCCCCCTCTTCATGATGCAGTTTTTGACTGACACGTTAAATGTTCGTTCATGATGTGGAATGAGATGGGTGAATTTACCGGTAGCATTCTTGTTGGACTTGCTTGCTTGTTCTGTTAATTAAGCCTGTTCAGGATCCCAGGTACGTTCTGTGTGTTGTTGTTATTTCAGATTAAATGCCTGTTCTTGCACTTCCTGTACATTTACATACTTTTAACGATGAATTAGAGTGTTCACAAACACCTGCCTGCCTCTGGACAACTCATATCAACTGAAGAACGAAACATCTTTAAGGTCCCATATCAGGTTTTTACTGGCTTTTTTTTTTAAGACACGCCTTTCAGATTTTTCATCTGCTTCTTTTTCATTCTTTTGCTTTTCCTAACTTCCTAAGAGTCTTCACTCATAGTAGTCAGGTGCAAGGACTGGACAGAAAATGAGTAAAGTAACGGGCAAAGTCCAAAGAAAACCTTTGAAAAAACATCAGAAAACCCTGAGAACTACCGTACTGCTGAAGAAAACTTTAAAATATTACAAAAAAAGCCTGTCTCCTTGGAATTAAAGTATTTTATACTTGCACTCGTTTTATGCCGCATTTTTGTTCTCTCAAAAACCCAACAACACATTTCTGGGTGAATAGCTGGGGTTAAGTGTCTTTTTCAAGGACGCTGTGGCAAGTTCTCCGCAGAATTTGAGTGCTGCTGCTAATTAGATTCACGAAGTCCATCATAACCCAAAGAATGATGCGCAAATCCACAGTGATATTTGACACGAGTGGTACCACCGAAGGTCTGACAGCAACTAAGTGGAAAACACGTTTGACTCCTCAATGCCAGTTTACTGTAACTTTTTGAAAGCAAGCAAAATTCTTCACAAAAAAGTAGAGTAGAGCCTATTTACAGTTCATCCTTCTGCTTTCCTGAGATTTCACCCGAGAGAAGATCAAGGTAAAAGAGAAAGCTCATAAATCAATAGAACCCAAGGTTCTCCTTCTGAAGTTGCCAATAACGATGCGCTCTCAAAGCGGTCTTTACGAGAAGAAAATGAGGTCGTCGAGTGAATTACTGGCTCATAACATTCCAGTCTTCAAACCTTCAACATGCTAAAATGACTTCTTATAATTAATTACAACAACTCAATGCAAAAAAAATACTTTAGCACAAAAACACACACATTTTATAGTATATCCTAGGTGTACTAGTACTGCAGACCTACTCTCAAGAGACCAATTAAAATGAGCCTATAAAACATTTTCTTTATTAACTGTTTAACCCTTGAGGCACCTTTAAAATGACTACACTTAACACCTTTGGGCCTCAAACGGTCCCTCTCAAAAAAGAACAATAAAAATGTCATGTACTTTGTATGTATATTTTTTTACTTCCACTGCATCACATTTTTTTCAGATCAGACCTTACTATAGATATGAAGTTTTATTTTATTTTCCCCCAATTTATTTTACATTTTTCTACCTTTTTTGTGAATATTTCTTTTCCCTCTGGGAAAAACACAAAATATGCAATATTTTCCAAACATGAGGTGTAAAGTGGAATATATTTCATGAGGTTGTTAATGCCTTGACTAGGTCAATAATTGATAACATATTGATTTTGATGCATTATTATTTTTGGAGCAAAGACACTATATTCAAAAACTGTAAATCTTTTACCCCCAAATGGTTCCTCTCAAAAAGATAAAAATAAAAATGTTATGTATAAATATATATGTATTTACTTCAACAGCATTAAATCATTTCACTAACTGTAGATATATTTTAGATTTGCCTTTCTTTTTGTTTTGTTTACATATTTATTAAAAAAATTGTCATAGAAACTCTTGATTTTTTTCTATTAGAAAAACACAAAGTATGGAATTAAAAAA
>JBBPBX010022155.1:28909-41688 GCA_038048925.1 Garcialebias charrua
TATATATATATATATATACAGTATACATATTTTTATAATTAAATACTTTTTTATTATACTTGCCTGTCTGCCGCATAGTTGCTTGTACCCCAGGTCCACCACACTTCTGAGTATGACAGATAATTTTATCATTCGATGATGTTCTTATACCAAAATGTGTGAAAAGGTAAAATGTGGATCGAACCAATGACAAATGAACGTGGGATAAGGAAGGTGTAACAAACTAGGAATCCTATTTTCCAAGGTTCTTTTGACACCAAGATGAGGAAAAAAATAACAAGTCTCCAAATAAAATTTATAATATTTATTACAGAACTGTTAGATCTTCTTCACAACAACACAAAGCAATTGGTGTCACATGAACTTTCATTGTAATTCATTAAAAATGAGTTCAATTGGTAAGTTTGAACTGTTAGTTTGTGCAGTAATTTGATTTATTCTTCTATCAAACACACATAACTGCTAAAGAGGGTTTAAAGCACAGTGTTCATTTTGCTACACACAAATTAAATGCACATTAAATACTTTGTTGGGAAAAAACTTGTTTAAAAAATTGTCATTTTTCACGTGAAGGCAGTATTCAGTACAAGACACTGAGAATTTCCAAACTAATGTTTTTCACTTGTGCAACATTTCATAACACACAATGCTAATAAAAGTATATGACTACAAGGACACTTAAACACATAAAGACAACAAGTTCATTTTTCAAACTTATGCACAAATGTGTTTTTAGTCAGAATCATCTTTCACAGTGTGTCACTGACCGTGAGGGGAACAAAGTGGATGCAAAGTTTAAAAACTGTAAAAATTAAAAATTAAAATGAATTAGAAAAAGTTAGAGCGAGACACTGGATGTGATCGTTTTTAAAACGTGGAGATCTGAAGTGAATCAATGCAAGGAAAAAAATACTGCTAAAATGTTACTACGTCATTAACATATATGTATACGCAACAAAACTATTAAGACAACACAAAACTGATCTAGAGAAATATAAACTGATTTGCTAAAAAGTAATACTGACAAAACCATGCTTGGTGTGATAAAGAGAAATCAGATTTTTTTAATCATTATTACGTCATTTGTAACCTATTGACATCATTGTTTTATTCAATGTAAGAAAAGGAAACAAACTTATTATTACCCTTGTTGGCCATTTTGATTGAAACCCTGAAGAAAAATATTTTATATTATTACATGTTCCCATACAATGACGAAACTTGTGCTTTGCATTTGACCCATCACACATCAGATCCACCCAGGTGGAGGATGGGGAAGCTCTATAAGCACCTGGGGAGCAGCGAGGAAATAGCTGTCTTGATTAAGGACACCACAATATACAGGTGCATCTCAAAAAATGAGAATATTGTGAAAAAGTTTTGTCACTTGCTTCAGAAAGTGAAGCTCATATATTACATAGATTCATTACATAGAGTTAAATATTTAAAGCCTTTTATTATTGTTTACAAATAATGAAATAACAAAATTCAGTGTCTCAGAACATGAACGTATAATAATAATAATAATAATAATAAATTCAATTTATACCGCACTTTTCATTAATAAAAATCTCAAAGTGCTAATGTCCAAAGTCCTCTTTTTAGATGAAAGTAACTTTCACTTTCATGTTGCTTGAAGTCCAGAGTGAAGTTTCCACATTCATTGATGGTTTGGTCCATATCATCTGCTGGTGTTGTTCCACTGTGTTTTCTGAAGTCCACAGTCAATGCAGCATCTCCCAGGACATTTTAGATTTATTCATGCTTCCTTCTGCTGATGAGCTTTATGGAGATGCTGGTTTGTTTTTCCAGCAGGATTTGGCTCCTGCCCACACTGCCGAAGGTACAAAAGCTGGCTGTGGAATATTCTAATTTTCTAAGACACTGAATTTTGGTTTTTCATTAGCTGTAAGCCATAATCAACAAAATTATAAGAAATAAAATCTTGAAATATCTCACTCTTTACGGAAAGAATCTAAATAATTTATGAGCTTCACTTTCTGAAATGACTGACCCCAAAAAATTGACGTTTTTCCCAAAAAATTGAAGTTTTTCCCAATTTTCTTTTTTTTTTTTTTTTGCACCTGTACAGGCATGGTGGGAGTCAAACCTATGACTTTTTGGTCCCAAGTCAGCTGCTCTACATCTACAGAGCAGCTGCCCCACAAATAGCAACAAAACAAAAGTAAATAAAAGCCAAAAAGCCCTTAATCTAGCTCAGTGTTTTTCAACCTTTTTTGAGCCAAGGCGCAGTGTTTTCATTGAAAAAAATCCTGAGGCACACCACCAACCAAAATTGTAAACATATAGATGCACTGTATCCGCCTATATTAAATATATAGTCTTTCTTATCAAAGTGCCTTGAATAAGAATGAAATAAACACAAAAATGTATTTTTATCACATTTTATATTTCTTATTTCAAATTGCACTTAACATGTCTTCAAAAATACACCCGGACAGTACCACAACAATATGGTTTTAAATTTAAAGAGGTTGTAGAAGGGGGGGCTTTTTTGATAATTTCCAAGGCACACCTGACGATCACTCGCGGCACACTAGTGTGCCTAGGCACAGTGGTTGAAAAACACTGATCTAGCTGACTCAGCGACAAGTAGTGATGTTTAGTTTGGGTCTTTTTCCAAATCTATTAAAGACATTTTGTTATCTGAATATATATAAAAAATTAAATTAAAAAATTAAAATCAATGCAAAAATGGTTTTAGACATGATTTGATCCGTAGTTTTCAACATGAAATGAGTCTCAACACTGCCCGACTGCAAACGATTCAAATAAGTGCTGATTTGTTGGTTAATTAAGGCACAAGTTGCCTGAGCAATATCAAGAAACATAAAACAGCAACATAAAAAACTAAAAATGTCTCTGTAGTTTGTAAAAAAAAATAAAAATCAAAGCCAAACTATCGTGTTGGTTTCTGGTTGGGAAAAATATTTTACTAAAATTTTTTTTTAGTTCTCATCAGTTTATTGAAACTATTTTAAGCTTTATGCTGAATTGAACGCCTTTTTGATATTTTAAGCTTTCTTAAATTTTGGTGCTGAAGTGGGCGTTTTCACCAGTGCTTTTTAATGGTGAAAGACACTTAGCAAAGCATGGGGTTACAACTAAAGTGACAAAGCTTTGCCGACGTGCGGGGACCCGCAGGATAATTTTCAGTAAGCCAATTTCACCTGCTATGCTACAAAGTACATTCGGATATTGTAAAAATGAGGTAAAGACTTTTAAAAACCATTACGTTTCATATAAACTCCCGACAAGCCAACTAAAAACCAAACACATTGGATACAACGCTGGTGTTTGAATTTTGGACTGAATACTTTTATCTTCTTCGATAAACTCGGATGTCATTAATTCACTCAAAGCTTTTTTAATAACACAAATGAAGACACTTTGCCTCAGAAACAACGCGTTTGGTTTCTCAGCCGCTACATAACGCTTCATAAATTTAATATTTCGCTGTGATGCACTAAAGATTTGGATCAGACTAAGACGCGTACAGTGAAGTAGTGTAACTTTAGCCAGACATACAGCTGACGTTAAAACGCTGGCAACCTGAAGGAAACAGCAGGCAGCATTTATCACAGTACCTTAAGGGTTAGGGTATGGACATTGTTCCCTGTATTCTATTACCATCAAAATCATCCTTTTTATATAAAATGTAGTGTTAGACCTCTTCTCTCCACAAGTCTTTAATGTTTGATCAATACTGAGGCAAGAAAGAAATTAGAGAAGGAAACCTTTCGTTCATGTGTTCAACTGCAAACTAACAAAAACAGATTTATGTTCTGAATGAATGTGTTTTTTTGTAATGGGCGCTGCAGTTTACTTGGTGGGATCCAAGTCTTTAATAACTGGTTCTCTGTTCAGGTAGGTGGCCCAGTAGACCAGGTTGAAGGTCCCAAAGAGAACCGGGAACATGATGCGCGAGATGTGATCGATCTTGCTGACGCTGTTGAAGGTTTTCTTGTTCTGCTCGGACTTGGTCTCCGCCGCGGGCTTGCTGGGCTCGTTCGCGGCACACTTGGAGATGGTGGGCAGCGTGGAGTCTTTCGTGATGTTGGGTGCATAGTTTGCCACCGCCACGGCGTAGGCGTTGTTCTGCTTCACAACGGTCGCTTCTTTTTTCTGCAGGCAGATCGCCACAGAGTCAGAAAACCTTTTTGAAGTCAAGCAGTTTGAAGATGCATGCAAATATAGACTCTTTGTCCAATAGCAATTTGTCTTTCTTGAAAATTCACGAGAACATATTTACCTAAAGGGTTAGGGAGCCAGAGATTTGCATGAAAATGTGCTTAAATACATTAAAAAAAAGGAGATTTTTGCTAAACGTTTCTGACAGAATGACTCTGTGGCAGGTTCACCTTGTCGTTAATTAGACTTTTTCCATCCCAGGCCCAGCCTCGTTTGGTGAAATAGTTGACGGTTGCAAACTCAATGAGCGCAGAGAAGACAAAGGCATAGCAGACGGCAATGAACCAGTCCATGGCGGTGGCATAGGCAACCTTTGGCAACGAGTTACGGGCACTGATGCTCAGGGTAGTCATTGTGAGAACAGTAGTCACACCTACAAGAGAAATAAAATGTAAAGTAAATATTTGGTCATTTATACAGATGAAGATGGATGTTTCCATACACAGTGTAAAGTATTTATTAAAGTATTCATTCATTAATGTTTTCAAATTCATTCACGGGGCGGCCGTGGTGTAGAGGTAATGGCAGTCGTCCCCTGATCAGAAGGTTGGAGGTTCGAATCCCGGTTTCCCACACCATGTGTCGTTGTGTCCCTGGGCAAGGCACTTAACCCCAAGTTGCTCCCGGTAGGACTGGATGGCACCTTGCATGGCAGTCTGCCGCTACCGGTGAATGAATGTGTGTATGAATGGGTGGATGGTTGGTATTGTAAAGCGCTTTGGGGCCCCTCATAGTGGGCTGGAAAGCGCTATATAAATAAGCTCAATTTACTACTTGCCATTAAATTCATTAAAATATTCATTCATACCCATCTACTCACTACAGTCTCAAGTTTAGGCTGCTGTTTAATATACCACATTATAAGTGTTTAGTGTATATCTCAGATCTTTTAGCGTATCGTTTAGCGTTAGTTTAGCATATATCTTAGCATGTATCTTAGATCCTTACATACTGTTTCTTTTTATACTTAATATTTTTGCTATTTCAGGGTGTAATTGGGACCTTGAGTACACAATTTTGTTCCACCTCATGTACCACATGTGATGCAAATGACAAAGAACCCTGAACTTGAACTTGGACTTGAAAAAGATGTATAACTACTGTACTTTTTATCGAGCTAGTACTGATTGCAAAGCACGTGCAGTGTAAAACGTAGCTTGAGATACTATTGGATTGTGTTCTTTTAGTGAGCAACATTGTTATTTCTGTTCCAAAGCAATGATCCGATAGGGAAACAGCCATAACATGNTGTGCAGTGGAGAGCATCCTGTGCTCCAGCATCAACGTGTGGCATGGAGGCTGCACAGTTGCAGAGAGGAAAGCTCTACAGAGAGTGGTGAAGGCTGCACAGAAGTCTGTGGAGTCAGTCTCCCCACCATCACAGACATTTACACCTCCAGATGCAGGAAAAGAGCCACCTGCATCATGAAAGACCTCACTCACCCAGCACACTCACTCTTTGCACCACTCCCCTCAGGACGGAGGTTGAGGAGCATCAAATGTAGAACCACTAGACTGAGGAACAGCTTCTACCCTGAGGCTGTCAGACTCATGAATAAATAAATAATAAGAATAAACACTGCAAAATGTCACATCATGCTGATACTGATCTGTTTCTTGTTGCTGCGTTCATCTGTGACCATCTGCTCATGTTCGTGCTGCTGTTTATAATGATGTTTTTCTACTACATTAGGGCTTAGTGTATTACTAGCTGATGTCTCTCTTAGTTAATCCTAGATGTTATTATTGTTTTTCTCTTGCATTTGTTGTTGGATGTAACTGGGACCCTGTGTACATAATCTCGTTTTCAACACATGTACTACATGCGGTGCAAATGACAATAAATTCTCTCTGACTCTGACTGACTCTGACTCAAGTTCAGGGTTCTTTGTCATTTGCATCACATGTGGAACAAAATGGTGTACTCAAGGTCCCAATTACACCCTGAAATAGCAAAATTATTAAGTATAAAAAGAAACAGTATGTAAGGATCTAAGATATGTGCTGATATATGCTAAACTAACGCTAAACGATACGCTAAAAGATCTGACATATACACTAAACACTTATAATGTGGTATATTAAACAGCAACCCAAACTTGAGACTGTAGTGAGTAGATGGGTATGAATGAATATTTTAATGAATTTGAAAACATTAATGAATGAATACTTTAATAAATACTTTACACTGTGTATGGAAACATCCATCTTCATCTGTATAAATGACCAAATATTTACTTTACATTTTATTTCTCTTGTAGGTGTGACTACTGTTCTCACAATGACTACCCTGAGCATCAGTGCCCGTAACTCGTTGCCAAAGGTTGCCTATGCCACCGCCATGGACTGGTTCATTGCCGTCTGCTATGCCTTTGTCTTCTCTGCGCTCATTGAGTTTGCAACCGTCAACTATTTCACCAAACGAGGCTGGGCCTGGGATGGAAAAAGTCTAATTAACGACAAGGTGAACCTGCCACAGAGTCATTCTGTCAGAAACGTTTAGCAAAAATCTCCTTTTTTTTAATGTATTTAAGCACATTTTCATGCAAATCTCTGGCTCCCTAACCCTTTAGGTAAATATGTTCTCGTGAATTTTCAAGAAAGACAAATTGCTATTGGACAAAGAGTCTATATTTGCATGCATCTTCAAACTGCTTGACTTCAAAAAGGTTTTCTGACTCTGTGGCGATCTGCCTGCAGAAAAAAGAAGCGACCGTTGTGAAGCAGAACAACGCCTACGCCGTGGCGGTGGCAAACTATGCACCCAACATCACGAAAGACTCCACGCTGCCCACCATCTCCAAGTGTACCGTGAACGAGCCCAGCAAGCCCGCGGCCGAGACCAAGTCCGAGCAGAACAAGAAAACCTTCAACAGCGTCAGCAAGATCGATCACATCTCGCGCATCATGTTCCCGGTTCTCTTTGGGACCTTCAACCTGGTCTACTGGGCCACCTACCTGAACAGAGAACCAGTTATTAAAGACTTGGATCCCACCAAGTAAACTGCAGCGCCCATTACAAAAAAACACATTCATTCAGAACATAAATCTGTTTTTGTTAGTTTGCAGTTGAACACATGAACGAAAGGTTTCCTTCTCTAATTTCTTTCTTGCCTCAGTATTGATCAAACATTAAAGACTTGTGGAGAGAAGAGGTCTAACACTACATTTTATATAAAAAGGATGATTTTGATGGTAATAGAATACAGGGAACAATGTCCATACCCTAACCCTTAAGGTACTGTGATAAATGCTGCCTGCTGTTTCCTTCAGGTTGCCAGCGTTTTAACGTCAGCTGTATGTCTGGCTAAAGTTACACTACTTCACTGTACGCGTCTTAGTCTGATCCAAATCTTTAGTGCATCACAGCGAAATATTAAATTTATGAAGCGTTATGTAGCGGCTGAGAAACCAAACGCGTTGTTTCTGAGGCAAAGTGTCTTCATTTGTGTTATTAAAAAAGCTTTGAGTGAATTAATGACATCCGAGTTTATCGAAGAAGATAAAAGTATTCAGTCCAAAATTCAAACACCAGCGTTGTATCCAATGTGTTTGGTTTTTAGTTGGCTTGTCGGGAGTTTATATGAAACGTAATGGTTTTTAAAAGTCTTTACCTCATTTTTACAATATCCGAATGTACTTTGTAGCATAGCAGGTGAAATTGGCTTACTGAAAATTATCCTGCGGGTCCCCGCACGTCGGCAAAGCTTTGTCACTTTAGTTGTAACCCCATGCTTTGCTAAGTGTCTTTCACCATTAAAAAGCACTGGTGAAAACGCCCACTTCAGCACCAAAATTTAAGAAAGCTTAAAATAATTTTCAATAAACTGATGAGAACTAAAAAAAAATTTTAGTAAAATATTTTTCCCAACCAGAAACCAACACGATAGTTTGGCTTTGATTTTTATTTTTTTTTACAAACTACAGAGACATTTTTAGTTTTTTATGTTGCTGTTTTATGTTTCTTGATATTGCTCAGGCAACTTGTGCCTTAATTAACCAACAAATCAGCACTTATTTGAATCGTTTGCAGTCGGGCAGTGTTGAGACTCATTTCATGTTGAAAACTACGGATCAAATCATGTCTAAAACCATCTTTGCATTAATTTTTTAATTTTTTTTAACTCAGATAACAAAATTTCTTTATTAGATTTGGAAAAAGACACAAACAAAACATTACTACTTGTCGCTGATTCAGCTAGATTAAGGGGTTTTGGGCTTTTATTTACTTTTATTTTGTTGCTATTTGTGGGGCAGCTGCTCTGTAGATGTAGAGCAGCTGACTTGGGACCAAAAAGTCACAGGTTTGACTCCCACCATGCCTGTACAGGTGAAAAAAAAGAAAGAAAAGAAGAATATTGGGAAAAACTTCAATTTTTTTGGGGTCAGTCATTTCAGAAAGTGAAGCTCATAAATTATTTAGATTCTTTCCATAAAGAGTGAGATATTTCAAGCTTTTATTTCTTATAATTTTGTTGATTATGGCTTACAGCTAATGAAAAACCAAAATTCAGTGTCTTAGAAAATTAGAATATTCCACAGCCAGCTTTTGTACCTTCGGCAGTGTGGGCAGGAGCCAAATCCTGCTGGAAAAACAAACCAGCATCTCCATAAAGCTCATCAGCAGAAGGAAGCATGAATAAATCTAAAATGTCCTGGGAGATGCTGCATTGACTGTGGACTGCAGAAAACACAGTGGAACAACACCAGCAGATGATATGGACCAAACCATCACTGACTGTGGAAATTTCACTCTGGACTTCAAGCAACATGAAAGTGAAAGTTACTTTCATCTAAAAAGAGGACTTTGGACATTAGCACTTTGAGATTTTTATTAATGAAAAGTGCGGTATAAATTGAATTTATTATTATTATTATTATTATTATACGTTCATGTTCTGAGACACTGAATTTTGTTATTTCATTATTTGTAAACAATAATAAAAGGCTTTAAATATTTAACTCTATGTAATGAATCTATGAGCTTCACTTTCTGAAGCAAGTGACAAAACTTTTTCACAATATTCTCATTTTTTGAGATGCACCTGTATATTGTGGTGTCCTTAATCAAGACAGCTATTTCCTCGCTGCTCCCCAGGTGCTTATAGAGCTTCCCCATCCTCCACCTGGGTGGATCTGATGTGTGATGGGTCAAATGCAAAGCACAAGTTTCGTCATTGTATGGGAACATGTAATAATATAAAATATTTTTCTTCAGGGTTTCAATCAAAATGGCCAACAAGGGTAATAATAAGTTTGTTTCCTTTTCTTACATTGAATAAAACAATGATGTCAATAGGTTACAAATGACGTAATAATGATTAAAAAAATCTGATTTCTCTTTATCACACCAAGCATGGTTTTGTCAGTATTACTTTTTAGCAAATCAGTTTATATTTCTCTAGATCAGTTTTGTGTTGTCTTAATAGTTTTGTTGCGTATACATATATGTTAATGACGTAGTAACATTTTAGCAGTATTTTTTTCCTTGCATTGATTCACTTCAGATCTCCACGTTTTAAAAACGATCACATCCAGTGTCTCGCTCTAACTTTTTCTAATTCATTTTTATTTTTTTATTTTTACAGTTTTTAAACTTTGTATCCACTTTGTTCCCCTCACGGTCAGTGACACACTGTGAAAGATGATTCTGACTAAAAACACATTTGTGCATAAGTTTGAAAAATGAACTTGTTGTCTTTATGTGTTTAAGTGTCCTTGTAGTCATATACTTTTATTAGCATTGTGTGTTATGAAATGTTGCACAAGTGAAAAACATTAGTTTGGAAATTCTCAGTGTCTTGTACTGAATACTGCCTTCACGTGAAAAATGACAATTTTTTAAACAAGTTTTTTCCCAACAAAGTATTTAATGTGCATTTAATTTGTGTGTAGCAAAATGAACACTGTGCTTTAAACCCTCTTTAGCAGTTATGTGTGTTTGATAGAAGAATAAATCAAATTACTGCACAAACTAACAGTTCAAACTTACCAATTGAACTCATTTTTAATGAATTACAATGAAAGTTCATGTGACACCAATTGCTTTGTGTTGTTGTGAAGAAGATCTAACAGTTCTGTAATAAATATTATAAATTTTATTTGGAGACTTGTTATTTTTTTCCTCATCTTGGTGTCAAAAGAACCTTGGAAAATAGGATTCCTAGTTTGTTACACCTTCCTTATCCCACGTTCATTTGTCATTGGTTCGATCCACATTTTACCTTTTCACACATTTTGGTATAAGAACATCATCGAATGATAAAATTATCTGTCATACTCAGAAGTGTGGTGGACCTGGGGTACAAGCAACTATGCGGCAGACAGGCAAGTATAATAAAAAAGTATTTAATTATAAAAATATGTATACTGTATATATATATATATATATATATATATATATATATATATATATATACCATACCATTTTATTTATAGAGCACTTAAAACAGCGACAAGTCCAACCAAAGTGCTGTACAAACAGAAAAACAGGCAACACATAAAGCAACATACAAAATGAAGTAAAAACAGAATACTGTATAGACATAAAAACGTTGCAGATAATAAATATAACGACTAACCTGTGTAAAGCATACAGGTTCAAAACACAGCTCATCAGGTGTTGAAAGCTACAGAATAGTAGTGGGTTTTTAAATGGGATTTGAAAACCAAGAGGGAGGGGGACAAGCAGAGGTAACTCATTCCAAAGTCTTGTTCCTGCTACAGAGAAGGCCCTGTCACTTCTGCGCTTAAGACGAGTTCCTGGAACTGTGAGGAGCAACTGGTCCGCTGACCTCAGAGGACGTGGTGGGACTAATCAGAGAGATGGGGTGGGGGGAGAGACTTTTCAAAGATTTGTAGACATACAGGAGTATTTTGAACTGGATTCAAAGGTGAACCGACAGCCAGTGCAGGGAGGCCAAAACTGGTGTAATGTGCTCTCTTTTGCCTGTACTGGTTAAAAATTGGGCTGCTGCATTTTGGACCAGTTATAAGGCCTTGTTATACTTCAGCCGACGGCCCGTCGGATGTCTTTTACCCCCCGTTGAGTGAGCAAACATTGCGCAACTTTTCGCCGCACTCCCGCTGCGATCCCCCGTTCGACAGCTGTCGTGTGCATAGCCCCCAAGCAGAACTTCAAGACGCCGACGATGCGGCTCGCAGCGTGTGATTGGTTCAAAGTTTGTGGGCGTTTTTTGTTTTTGCTTTGACAGACATTTGAAGAGAAACTTTTCTGTACCGTGCGCCACACTACCCAACACACACACACACGCACACACACACGCACACACACACACACCAATACATATATATATATAAATATATATATATATTTATTTACGCGCGCGCACTCAAAAGCATGCCTTTCCTGCATGCACCCTTTAAAAGAAAGCAAATTCCACTGTGAAACAACAAGCCGTGTTGGTCTAGTGGTAACGATGTTGCGCTCCCACTCAAAGGACGTGAGTTCGAATCTCACATGGTTGAGTTTTTTTTTTGTTTTTAAAAACGGTTATACGGGTACAGCGTGCAAAACTGGAACTAAAGCCTATTTTGTGTGAGAAATCATTTAATATCTTATATTTTTTTATATATGTGATTGCTATTTGAATTGATTGTTAATTTTGTTTGAAGAGGGACAGAAATAATGAGATTTTTTTCTTTTTCTGCCTCCTTTCATTTTTTTCATGAAATCCTGGAATGCAGTGGGAGGGAAGAGGGAGGGATTTATTATAATTTATCCCCCCAAGTCTTGCCAAGTATAAACACTCATGCGGTCGGTGACTGGGTTCACTCAGCGGGAGGTAAAAGACATGTCGGCGGGAGGTACAAGACATGAGATGCTAGTATAAACCCAGCTATAGTCGTGCAATGGTGGTCTGACTGATACCAAACAGGAGTGAATTGCAGTAATCAAGCCTAGATGTAATGAACGCGTGTATTACTGTCTCCAAGTTATTTTTGGATAATATGAGCTTCAGCTTAGACAGTCGGCTCAGCTGGAAAAAACAGGATTTAACAATCATATTTACATGACTGTTGAGTTTCATGGAAGGATCCATTATCACTCCCAGATTTGTGACTCTGTTTTTCAGACAGGGCTAGAGCAGAAAGGTCAATGCAGTGGTTCGTGATTGTGTCGTTGGGAGGGAACAACATGAATTCAGACTTCTTTTAATTGAAACGTAAGAAATCTAAAGCCATCCAGTCCCTGATGTCAGCCAAGCAGTCGAGCAGAGGTTGAATAGAGCATGTACCATTGTGTCTTAGGGGCAAGTCGATTTGACAGTCATCAACGTAGAAGTGAAAGGGTATGTTCTGTTTCCGGAAAACGGCACCAAGTGGCAGCAGGTATAAAGAGAATAGGAGGTGACCCAGGATGGACCCCTTGCAGAACCCCCCATTTAAGCGCTGCTGATGCAGAACTAAAATCTTTGATGGAAACACAAAAGGATCTGTCAACGAGGTAGGATCTGAACCAATTGAGGGCTGACCCTATGATACCCACCCACTGCTCCAACCTAGCAATGAGGATCTCATGGTCGATGGTGTCAAAAGCAGATGTA
>JBBPBX010022156.1:5430-23741 GCA_038048925.1 Garcialebias charrua
AAATTGTTGGACACAAATGTCAAATCAAGTGCTGCTTCTGTATTTTTTGCAATATTATATCGTGTTCCATCCCCACTATTAATATACACCAAACCATTCCCGTCTACATATTCCTCAACTACATCACCATTTGCGTCAGTGTTATTGCTTCCCCATAAAGTATTATGTGAATTAAAATCCCCACACCATAGAAAGTTACCTTTCAGTGATCCCTCAACATCATCTAATATACTTTGGTCTAATTTATCACACGGATTATAAAAGTTAATTATGTCTACACTCCCTCTATCAGTCCATATCTTTATCTTTATTGATTCATATTGTGTGCTTACATTTGTAATATTATAATTTATTCCATTTTGTATGAATGTTGCAACTCCTCCACCCACACCAGATACCCTATCTCTTCTAATTATTGAATAACCTTTTAAAACAAAATCTAAATGCGGTTTCATCCACGTTTCTTGTACACATATTACACTAGGTTTCACTTTTGTATCATCAATAAACTTCTTGAATTCTTGTCCATTTGAGATTAAGCTTCTTGCATTCCATTGAATTAATTTTAGGATTATTGTGAGTGTTCAGTCAAAGTCTGAGAGGGTTGAGATAAGTCAGTGTGTTTTTAATCAATTCCCATTGCAGTCCACATATTTTTAAGAACTTCTCCGCAGATCTAACAATTATCTTTATCCGTTCATTTCGGCTTTTCGATTGAGCAGAACAGTTGATTATGTCTGCCATAAACAGTACAAAATCATTTTTGTCAACAATCATGGTTTCTTCCTTTATCAGATTACATCCCACACATGTCTTGGGTTCGTTGGTTGTAGTAATATTTTGTTCTTTAGCTTTAAATGTAACTGGAACTTTCTTAATTGCGTCTGCCTAACTGATTCCTTGTGTAACTTTAACCCTTTGAATCTCTGCTGCCCGTTTACTCACTACACATCCTCCGTATGCTGAACTGTGTTCACCACCACAATTGCAACATTTCAGTTTAGCCCCTTGTTCACATTTTCCATAGTCATGTTCTCCACCACACCTTCCACACCTTTGCTTTCCTTTACAGGCTGCCGCAACATGGCCAAACCTCTGACATTTAAAACATCTCAGTGGTGGGGGGATAAACAACCTGACATCATAACACATGTAGCCTACAAATAGTTTTTCCGGGAGTTTGTTTCCTTCAAAAGTAATCAGCATTGACAGGCTGTCACACCTGATACCATCTCTAGGGTATTAGGGCAGCACGGTGGCACAACTGGTAGAGCTGCTGCCTCTCAGCGAGAAGGTTGCCGGTTCAAATCCCGGTCCGGGGCCTTTCTGGGTGGAGTTTGCATGTTCTCCCCGTGCATGCGTGGGTTTCCTCCGGGTACTCCGGTTTCCTCCCACAGACCAAAAAACATGCTTGTTAGGCTGATTGGTGACTCTAAATTGACCCTAGGTGTGAGTGAGAGAGTGGATGGTTGTTTGGTGTGAGTGAGACAGGTCCCTCTTGTAAATGAGTCCCCGTGACTCAACGAGGCTAGCCTGTATAAATAAAGGTTGGATGAATGAATGAATCTCTGTTTATTTTCATGCGTCTGACTTCCTTAACTTTAGCATTAGTAATGTTTGTTTTAAGTTCATCAATTGACACTTTTACTGGGATCCCTGTGACAACACCCCTGACAAGGCTATCATAAGCAAGAGAACATTGTACACGTTTACCATTCAGTTTTTCCATCCTAATTGCTTTTTCCTTTTGTCCTGCATCGTTACAAACGATCATAAGAGTCCCACTTCTCAGAACTCTAGCGCTCTTCACGTCTCCGATTTCTTTACTTATTGCTTTTGTTAACAGTATTGGGTTCCAGCTGTCAAATGTAGCCCCATCTTGAAGCAGCTTAAGCATTACTTTATGTCTTCTTTCATCTTCTTTACTAGCTCTTCTCTGACACTATCGCTGTCATCTGATTTGCTATTTAAAGCCTTCTTCCGCTTCTTTTTTCGAGCAACATCCCACGCTTCAGAACTCCCGCCACCTATTTCCATACCCCCCGATTCGCATTCTGACCCGTCACTTCCGCCTGCCATCTCCAATCCACCTCCAGTCCAGCCAAAAAACGAACTGCTGCTCCGATCAACAACTCTCCGCCGCTGGAAAGAACGTCTGTCTCTCAAAATCCACCAAGAAGTCACCTTTTCTTATCCTTTCCTGTGTTTCAGGTCTACCTTGCTGTCTACCTGGCTACCACAGGTGTGTGGTGTTACAGCTCGTCAGCTGCTCCATAAAGAGCTTCACCTCCGGTGTGTCAAGTCCCTTATCATTTGCAGTGATTCTGCTTCTGCCTTGTCAGCCATGTCATCAGGTACATCAAAAGCGAGACAGGATTTATTAACAAGGACTAAGATTTCCCATTCACAGCTGGTTAAGGAAGGAAGGAGTGTTGTCTTTTTGTGGGTACCTGCTCATAGGGGGATTCGGGGTAATGAACTGGCTGACAGAATTGCTAAACGTTCCGTTACTAGGGACAGCGTTGATATACATATCCAATTATGCAAGACAGAAGGAAAAAGTATTGTTTGGTCACATATTAATCAGTTATGGCAACATCGGTGGGACCGTGAAACAAAGGGGAGACATCTATATGCAGTTCAGAATTCAGTCAACAGTAACAGATATCATGGAGGGAATAGGAGGGAGGAATCAATAATAACAAGATTAAGAATAGGTCATACAAATCTGAACAGTACTTTGTTTATTATAGGGAAACACGATAGTGGAAGTTGTGATTTTTGCCAGCAAACAGAGTCGGTGCAGCACGTCATTTTGGAATGTTCTGCATATTCAGCGGAAAGGCAGACTCTACTGGACCATATGAAACATGAAGTCACGAGCCCGATCAGTTTGAAGAGCGTTTTGGAATGGGGATCTAGTAAAGGTGGACGCAAATACTTTATGTATTTCTTGACGTCGACAGGTCTAAGTAGAAGACTGTAGTTTAGGGATGGGACCATTAGATGGCGGTAATACACCGGAAGGTTGTGAGCTGCCGTTAAACCTCACGGAAGAAGAAGAAGAAGAAGTGTCAAGTCCCTTTTGTCTGGGCCTTGATCTACTGTGATCTTGTCTGTGTGGTTTGTTTTAAACTTAACTGATCTTGCTGTGAGCACTTTTGGTGAAGTTTCTAAGTGCCTAACTAATGTTGTGTTTTTCTCTGTTCACAGGGGAAGCAGCTGGTAGGGGTTCTCTGCCATTTCTGTTCTAACCTGTTTTCTCCTGTTTTGTGGATAGCTAGGGAGCTCAGCCTTTGTATTTTTAATTTTACTTCTAGCTAGTAATGTATTTTCTTTATAGTTAGAAGGGGGTGTTTTGTTTGTTTTGGCCTTGGAGACCCTGAAGCTTAAAGCTTCCCTGTGGTTGCCTGTTTGTTTTTTCTCTTTTCTACTTTGTAAAATAAACATATTCTTTTATTGACATCAACTGTTTTTTTATGTTACACCCAGTGCCATATTTTTACCTACTTAACTCAAGTTGCCTTTTTGGACATCCATGAATATATTTGTATACACTGTAGTAGAGAGAAAATTAATCTTCTCTTTGCGGTGCAAATTCTGCTAACACAAAACGTGTAACTACTTAAAACTTTTAAGTAGTTGCTTTCACCCAGTCTCTTTCATCACATGCTTCCAAAAGTCAACAATTGTTTGCATTCTGCATCTGTCTTTTAGCAAAATATCTTATGAACAACTGAATAGATTTTGATTAAACGTTAAATAAATATTCACTGAATGGCTCTCTACGACTGGTTGACTTTTAAAGTACATCCAATTCAAGATGGCTGCCACAGCTAACTGAACTTAAAAATCACAAAATTGACTACAACTCAGTCAATTTGACAAAAATTGAGATACAATTTGGTGTGGTAGTAGCTGAGATTCATTCCCAAAGCATAAGCAAAAGACTTTTAGAATGCATAAGTTTATTTCTTTAAAATTATAACGTTATTTATTTGGAATCAATGGTGTTGGTCTGTTAGCAAAACATCTCATGACCCTCTGGACAGATTTTGAAAAATCTTTCAAGAAATAAACTGTTTCTTTATTGCTGATTAACTTTTGATACATTTGAATTGAAGATGGCTGCAGCAGGCAATTGAAATAAGCCAACTCAAAAATGGTTATAATTCAGTTAATTTTACAGATATGGAGTTAAGTGATTAAAGTTATATTATATATTCTTTTAAAAAATGGGGTGATATAAGATTGTTTTCTTCTTTCTGCACTCTTCATTCAATGTTTTATTTTTGATTAACTTGTTTTATTTCGTCTCTTTTGAATGAATGAATAAAATTAAAATGTTAAATAGCTTTACATCTGTTAAGTTTTTGGCATAAACCAACACAGACATGTTCTTGTTTTTAGTGTTTTACATGCTTTTTATTGTAGCTGTATTATATGATGCGAAGCCACGGAGCTCCAGGCGGAAGCTGAAACAGCTGCCCGGAATCAGAGCCCCCATCCCGGCATGAAAAAGAAAAACACACCGCTGAAGCCCCTGAGCTCGATGGAATGTCCGGCGTAAAACTAACTTGACCGCGGTTTAATGTGACGCAGATGTGTTTATATTAGCTCTGCAAACATTGAACGTTGTCTTGCGGTGTTGAGTGTAAAATATTTCCACACAATGCACATGTTACGATGAAAAGTCGGCTAGCTGCTAGCTAAGATGCTACTCACCAGTGTTGTCAGAACTTGCGACAGAAACAAGCGTCCAGCTCCATGAAAACAATCCATAACCAATTGTGACCAGCTCCATGAAAAAAATCCATAAACAAACGACCCGCTCTTTCAAAACGATGCCAAAACAAACCCAACAGAGTATTCAGTTAGTCCTCACGCTTGTAGCTGCCTGCAAACTATGAACTGGATTTCCTGAATGTGAGGCGGGTCTTGTTACTCTGGGTTCATGAGACACGCCTCCGTTCAGGAAATCCATTCCATAGTTTGAAGCCAACGTGCATCATGGGTTGGATCGATACTACTATCGATAGCTACGAGAGCCAGCGCGCCGAAGACAAAATAATGTTACCCCATTTCGTTTATACTGATAGATAATTAGTTATTAGCGGTACTGCATTTTAAATAAAAATAGCACAAATCCGCTCATGAATTATAAAAGTTAGTCAATCCGCTGTAACGCTGACAAATTGTTTAGGTCCGCTATAAGCGGATTAGCGCTTTAGCGCTCCCCAGCGGTCTGGCGCCCACCTTTGTGTCCCTGTGATGGACTGTCCAGGGTGTCCACTGCCTCTTGTACAGTGATGGCTGGACATGAGCACCAGTGACCCCCCGTGACCCAAAAAGGAATAAGTGGATAAAAATAATAGATGGGTAGAATAATTTAAATCAAAACAGACAGCAACAAAAAAAAAAACACAGTTCAAGAGTTTGAAGCATTTTTTTGCCTGTGAATTAAAGATTTTGCTTTAAAAAAATTATTTGGTGAAGTTTGTTTGTTTTTCAAAGGTCAACAGCAAGATTGTCTTAAAAAAAATAATAATAATGTCTTTGTCTGTCATCTGTGTATGTTTCCCATACACAGACGAAATTCGTCTCTGCATTTAACCCAACCACCACCAGGTGGTGCAGTGAGCAGCCAGAAAGCGCCCGGGGAGCTGGAGAATTAGGTGTGCACTCATAGACACCCCAAGGTGTGTAGTGGCCGGGGCGCGAACCCGCGTCCTTCGGGTCCCAAGTCGAAAGCCCTGCCACTACACCATCTTGGCTCCGGGAACAAGACTATGGGAACTGGGGGTGCTGAGGGTGCTACAGCACCTCTCTGTGGATGACAAGATATACAGGTAGTCCTCGACTTAGGACAGAGATCCGTTTCCTGCGCGGCGGCGTAAAGCAAATTTCGACGTAAGTCGGAACATACGTAAATACTTCACCTTATATGGACAGTACTTTATTTTACCCAAGCACTAAGCCTATCCTAACACAGTACCCTACATATTTATCAAAAAACATATACATTTGGGAGTCATAATGAAGGGAAAATTTTTAATTTCCTACTGGGATGCTGGCGAAGCCTTCTTCCGTCCCTCCTCCGTATTCTCTATTGCGTTTACGTCGTTAAACCGCCGTCAACCTCGGTCCAGAGCATTTACAGTAAGATCTGTTAGCATGTTAGCTCGTTGCTCCTCCAAGATCTGCAGCTGCCTGTACTTTTCCACTGCTTCACGCTGGTTCTGCAGTAAACCTCGGTCCATACGTAACGTCTCTGCCTCTGTATTCCTCCGCCCGTAAAACCGGAAATTGCGTAACTCTGCTTTTCAAAATTACATTTTCAAAATATTTTTTTTATTTTTATTTTATAAAAAAAAAATTATGGGAGATGCGTCGTAACCGCGAAACGTCGTAACTCAAGACGTAACTCAACACTGTCGTAAGTCAAAGACTACCTGTACTGTGTTAAAATCAAAATAATGAGTATGCAAGTGAAAAATAAACATATATTCATTAGTGTTATGTAGGTTTATGTTCTGATTTTATTTTTATGGTAATCACATATAATGATGGAAATCAACTCCCGGTTTTCTATCCTTGCTTGTACTTTGAATCAGGAGTCGTGACACAGAACCATGGCTTTAAGAAAAGTTTATTTTACCACCAAACACTCAAACACTAGCAGTCACTGGGATGTGTGCGATCAGAACTTTATGGAATATTCTTCGTACGACGAGCGGTTAACTTGTTGCTGTTGGATTGTTCTGCTGAGCACCATGTCACCGAGCTGATTGCATCACAACCCGTTTACGTTTTGCTTACTTTTTATCCGCTGTGCTCTTTTCTCCAGCGAACTTTGGTTTGCCTGTTTTATCTTCAACTTTCTCTTCTTTGGAGTCCTCTGTTTTCGGAGCGGGTTCTTTGTCGTCCTTCTTAGGGTCGGGTTTCTCCTCTTTCTTTTCGCTCTGTTTAGACTTGTCCTTCTCCTCTTTTTGCTCATCTTTAGGCTCCTCTTTGTCCTCAGCTCCCTCTGTTTTATTCTCCTCTTCTGCTTCTCCTTTAGCCTCGGCTTCTTCTTCGTCATCTTTCTCTCCTTTCTCTTCAACCTCATCTTTTTGCTCCTCTTCATCACCACCTATACAAAAAAAATACACGTCGTTATCATTAGGCCTTTACAGTTTAAGACATTTATGATAATAATAAAAATGATGCACTAACCCTCTTCTCCTTCTTTAGTCTCCTCATGTTCCTCCTTTGCTTCCTCCTCCTCATCTTTTTCTTCACCTCCCTCCTCCTTTCCTCCATCTTCCTCGTCCTCATCCTTTTTCTCCTCTGTTTCTTCTTCTCCCTCCACTTCTTTCTCCTCCTCCTCCTTTACCTCCTCTTCCTCCTCCTCTTCAGCAGGTGGGTTGGCCTCTGCTTGCCGGGCACGGCTGGTAGAGATGATCCCCTCTGTGGTGCTGATGCTGGAGCTGAGCAGGCGGGGGGTCATCAGGTAGGATGTGCCAGAGCTCAGGCTGGAGAGGATTGGCCGGGCGAAGGAGGGCATCATCAAACTGGGACTGTACATGAAGTTCACGACCCCGGCCACGCCCACACTGAAGTGAGACTCCTCCCCTTCCAGGAGCTTCCTGTTCAATTTGGTCAAACACAAGTATGAGAAAGTCAGTAGGCTGGACCTACTTTTCAGGAAAAAACGGTTTCAGATTGTTGGAGTGTGGTTCAAAAGGTTAGGAACAATTAACATCTTACCTGTTGCAGATAAATCTTTGAATTCCCCAAGTTTGGAGCAATACATTTTAACTATGTCCAAGTTGATGAACATACCATTCCATTTTATTTATAGAGCACTTAAAACAGCAGCAAGGCCAACCAAGGCTGTAAAGTATTTTTAACTAACATATGGTAAATATGATAATGATAAACGCATGATTGAAAACAAAACCAGTCTAACCAATAACGGTTGTTAATGCATTAACTATTCATTCATTATATCAGTTTCAGATTGAATAATCATTTACATGAAATTTATTTTATTTTTTATTTTTATTTTATTTATTTATTCATTTCAAATTTAAAACACAAAAAAATATATTTACAAAACCATATTAAGAAGAAAAAAATAATAAAATGAAAGGAAGCAGAAGAAGAAAAAATCTTATAATATCTGCCCCTTTTTAAACAAAATCAATTCAAACAATCAATTTTAAACAATAATTATCCATGAACCAATTTTGTCACTTATTACAAGTCAAAAATATATGGTAGCCTACTTATTATTTTCACTTTTTTTTTTTTCAAGAGTTCACTCTTAATCATTCTCTTAATTATAAACACAGACTTAGCCTTTTTGGCATCATTATCCAAACCATTCCACAGACCTATGCCCTGTATTAAAGGAGACCTACTCCTAAAACTTGTTCTATAACATGGTTTAACAGAAATGTCAGTTCCCTTAAGGTTATAACTGCTTTCCCTCTTTACAAAATGTTTTTGAATATTCGGAGGTAGTGTTTGATTCTGTGCTTTCTACATTAATAAAAGAATATTATATTCCACCAGATATAGAACTTCAATCGTTCCATTTCAGAAAAAGTAGTAGTTTTGTAGTAGTGTGTACTACAAAATTGAAATTGGCTGTGTCATAAATATTTATAAACAACTATTTGCATGAGCCCCTGCAAAAGTTTTGAAAACTGATTTGTTTTAAGACGGCATGACTCCACTTTGGTCTTGGCCCTGCTCAGACTAGCTGTTAGCTTGTTAGTTTCATCAGCAATACAATATTTATCTTTGAAATTTCAGTTCAAGGGCTATCTGTAACAGGTAAGATATTTGTTGTTAATTTTCCACATCAAGAGTATATTGTTTAATGTTTATTTTACTTACATTTTTTGCTATTTTTACCTTTTAGCTATGGTTTTATCTGAATCTACAATTTAGTTTTTGCTTGCTAATTCACATTTAGCATTTAGGGGGTTGCTACTTTAAAGCTTCAGTATGTAGCTTTTTTTATGAACATATTTCTTCACTCTGTCACTACCTCCTGACAGACTGATGTTAACCAGGTAATCTCTGAAAATAAAAAAAAAAAAATATTGTCCCCTTGCTTCTCCAGGTGGTAAATAAGCATTTCTAAAAAGAAAAGGTGACCCGCCATTTTCCAGCCAATAAAAACAGAGTTTGTAACCAGCCAATAAAAACAGAGCTTGAATTTGAATCAGCCAATAAAAACAGAGCTTGAATTTGAAATTCAACAGACCACAAGGGGGCAGAGCCACATATGGCTCTGAGGGGGAAGGATCAGAATGCTTTGCCTGTTGAAAATATTTCTAAGTTCTGCAGTTCTACAGAAACTGCATACTGAACCTTTAAGCTTTGAGCTATTGCTAGGCTAGTTTTAGCTTTTAGCAATAATTTTGCTCAGTTTAACTTTGAGCTACAGTTTAGCTTGTTTTAGCTTCCAACCACTATTTTGCTAGCTTTCATCTACCGTTTGACTGATTTTAACTTTTTGCTACAGCTATGCTATTTTTAGCTTTTAGTTTATAGCTTTTGTTAACAACGGTCCTCTTACTGTTTTAAATCGCCATTTGAGTTTCAGCTTCTTCAAAAGATTTTTATCAAAATCATTCAGCAGTCGTCTTTCAAGCTGGCTTTTCAGAAAAATAATCCCTAACTTCTCTAAATGATTCCTACAGTTTGGTAAATCTGAGTGTTAGCACCCCAACCATTAAATGGCCGTTATCAGTTATTATCATCCCCATAGCGGTCAGATTGCCCCGCCTGTACTCCTAGGAGGTTTAAAGGTACGTTGTCACGGTTACAAGCAATGACAGCAGGCTCCGTCTTTAGCTACGTGGTTAGGTTTAGGGTCTTGGTTAGGTTTAGGCACAAGGGTGAGGGGGTTAGGTTTAGGGTTGGTCCTCTGGGTCAGGTTTAAGGTTAGGTTTAGGAAAACTGTTACATAAGCTGAAAAAACGAAAACACAACACTTCTGGGTTTACATGAACACACTGCCTACTCACAGTGACACTAAAGCTGATAATGTTCTTTTAAACATGCTAGGAGGTAGATTGGACAGTTTTGCCACTATATAAGGGGATGATAACAGCTAATAACACCCATTGTATGGACTGACAACATCTGAACCTGCTGGTGTTAGCCAACATGTCGGTGCCTTTCACCTGTATGCTGCAATCTCGATATCCAGAGCCATCTTGACATTCAGAAGGTCCTGGTACTCCTTCAGGTAGCGCGCCATTTCCTGTTTGGTGCCCCTCAGCTCGCTCTCCAGTTCTGCGATGGCGTCCTGCGTACAAACCAAAGCGAGTATGGTAAAAAATCATATCCGGTGAAGTTTTACGGTGCGTGTATACTCACGTGCATGGCAGCTATTTCCGCGCTCTGCTTCTCCTCCAGCCCGTGCAGCTGTTTCTCCAGGGAGCCGTTCAAACTTTTGCAGGCGTCGATCTCCAGCAGGCAGGCCTGAAGCTGGCGTCGATACTCTCCAGCCTCGTCTTTGGAGCTCTTCATGGCGTTGGTGTGATGGGCCACGGTTTCCGTCAGCGTGCCCACCTTGCTTCTGAACCAGTCTTCGGCCGTCTGCATGTTCCTGGCTGCCAGCCCTTCGTACTGGGACCGGATTTCTCTCAAAGCCCCGGAGAGGTCGGGAGCGGCGGCCTCGGACTCCACGGCCACCTGGACGCCCAGCTGGATCTGAGCCTGGAGCTCAGCCACCTCCCCCTCATGAATCCTCTTGAGGAAGGCCAGCTCCTCCAGCAGAGTTTCAACACTCTTCTCTAGCTCGGCCTTTCCTAAAGCAGCCTCGTCCGCCTCGCGACGGATCTCCATCAGCCTGCCCTCGGCCTCCTCTCGAGCCAGCATCTCCTCCTCATATCGACCCTGCAGTGTGGTGAGGGTCTGCTCCAGCCTCTCTCTTTGTCCCAGGACAGCCGGCTGTTCTGCCCTGGCCTCATCGATGGCGGCCCTCAGGGACCGGGCCTCCTGCTCGTACAGAGCTCTGAGGCGGGATGGCTCAGAGTGCCTTTGCCTCAGCAGCAGCAGCTCTGCCTCCAGAGCGCGGTTCTGCTGCTCCAGCTCACGCACCCTCTCGATGAAGCCAGCAAAGCGGTCGTTGAGGTCCTGCAGCTGGCTGCGCTCCTGCGTGCGCACGGTGCGGAACTCCGAGCTGATCTGGGCTGCCTGGCTGAGCTCCAGCTCCACGGAGGCAGCTGGCGAGGATGAGGAGAACAGAGCCCGGCTCGGAGAGGAGTACTGCAGACGGGAGGAGGACAGCGGGGCTGCATGGGAGGAGTAGGTGGAGTGGGTTCTCCCTCTGGTGGTCCCCACAACTCGAGCAGGAGGCTCAGCATACCAGCGCTTGTATAAAGAGGAGGTGAAGTAGGGGTCATACCCGAGGCTGCTCATGGCTGGAGAAGTTGGTTGCTACTCTTCTCTTTATGTGTCTGTGTGTGTGTGGAGGTTCATGAAGGGCTCAGGTTTAAGCTCCGACTGGTCTCTGCAGCAGCGGGCTGCGCTTTTATATCCAGCATGACTCTGACGCAAGCAGAGCCCAAACTCTGACAATGCAGTCTCTGACACTGCAGAGGCACAGACCAAGAGGGAATCACACCGAGGAGGAGAAGGGTCAGAGATAAAAACAGAAACTAAAAGAAAACATCAAACTAACTACTGCACATGCCATTTCTAGTTACACATTATATATCAGAGTCAGAGAGTCTTTATTGTCATTTGCACCGCATGTGGTACATGTGATGAAAACGAGATTATGTACACGGGGTCCCAGTTACATCCAACAACAAATGCAAGAGAAAAACAGTAATAACATCTAGAATTAACTAAGAAAAACATCAACTAGTAATACACTAAGCCCTAATGTAGTGGAAAAACATCATTATAAACAGCAGCACGAACATGAGTCTGTATGAGCAGATGGTCACAGATGAACACAGCAACAAGAAAACAGATCAGCATCAGCATGATGTGATATTTTGCAGTGTTTATTCTTATTATTTATTTATTCATGAGTCTAACAGCCTCAGGGTAGAAGCTGTTCCTCAGTCTAGTGGTTCTACATTTGATGCTCCTCAACCTCCGTCCTGAGGGGAGTGGGGCAAAGAGTGAGTGTGCTGGGTGAGTGAGGTCTTTCATGATGCAGGTGGCTCTTTTCCTGCATCTGGAGGTGTAAATGTCTGTGATGGTGGGGAGACTGACTCCAACAGACTTCTGTGCAGCCTTCACCACTCTCTGTAGAGCTTTCCTCTCTGCAACTGTGCAGCCTCCATGCCACACATTGATGCTGGAGCACAGGATGCTCTCCACTGCACACCTGTAGAAGGAGGTGAGAACTGGGCTGCTCAGACCAGCTCGTCTCAGCCGTCTGAGGAAGTAGAGTCTCTGATGACCTTTCTTGATCAGGCTGGTGGTGTTGTTGCTCCAGNAGGAGCCAAGATGGTGTAGTGGTTAGGGCGTTTGACTTGGGACCCGAAGGACGCGGGTTCGCGTCCCGGCCACTACACACCTTGGGGTGTCTATGAGTGCACACCTATTTCTCCAGCTCCCCGAGCGCCTTCTATGGCTGCTCACTGCACCACCTGGTAGGTGGTTGGGTTAAATGCAGAGACGAATTTCGTCTGTGTATGGGAAACATACGCAGATGACAAGATTAGACAATTATTATTATTATTATTATCCATCAGCAGCAATTGACATCCATCAGCAGCAATTGATGTCAATCATAAACAGTTCTCAAACAGCAGCAGCTATTGACATCCATCAGCAGCAATTCAAATCCATCAGAAACATGTTGCAACCTACATGTATGAAAAACCAGTGCCTTATGCCGGTTACCCACTGCACAACTCGAAACGCGCCTGCCGTCCCCTTTTGGCCGCTGGTCACGGTCCCACTGAACCACTGAACACCGTCTGATGACGTACACTAGGGGGTAGCAGAGGGAGGGGTCTCTGGCTTGTTTTCCGGGTTCAGTTGTTGTGTAAACTGCACCTCCGACGGTCTTCGATGAGATTAAAACTTTTTTTTATGTTTGGGGTGATCTACACTGGAGAGGACAGCAGCCTGTCAGCAGCAACTGTAAAAATGTCACGTTTCTTACCGGAGTTTGGTTCCAATTCCTGGAGGCTGGATCCGGTAAGTTTAAAAAGTAAAAAAAAAGTCCCGTTGTGGTTGTGTAATCAGATAGCAGAGGCTCTCTCGACTGTTTGCTGGACGCGTCGAGAAGCCAGAGATCGAATTTTATGGCGTTGGCAGTTCGACGCCGACGCGCGCGTGCGTGTGCAGGCTGCCCCCGCGCCGCTTCAATCACTTGAATCGCGCCGCTTCCTTGTTCGCCGTCACTCCACGCGTCTCCTCCATAGACTTTGAAGGTAAACCGGCCGCTTCGGCCGCTCGACAAAGGGGGCAGTGGGTAACAGGCATAAGTGTACAGTCCATGAACCCTAAAAACCTAGAAGCAGCAGAAAAAGAAAACAAAATTCCCTTACTTTGATTGAAGTGGAGGTAGACAGGCTGTATGATGTGTTTCTCAAGTTCAAACCTGGATCAGATGGAACTGCTTAGCCATTACTCAACCATGAATGATAGGTGCATTTAAGTCCAGGTGTGAGTTCAGGTGTGTGGTCCTGATGTGAGCAGGTCTGTCCATCAGATCAGGTGTGGTTATTTTGGCAGCAGTCATTGAGGCAGAAGGTGTATATATTGTACACAGGTGATGGATAAGAAGCTAGAGTAGGAGGCAGGACGACAGAGGTAGGTAGGACAGAGAAGAGGACACAAGTCTGTCCATGAGGCAGGTTGTGTAGAAATTCACACAAACATGAACATCTGTAGTTAAAGATGGACAATGACCTGCAAATAAAACATAAAACACAGACAGAAAACAAGTTCTACTCACTGCAGGTGTTCACAAACAGGTGACTCAGGAGAGAAGCTAGAGCAACAGGCAGGAGGTAGGATGACAGAGGCAGGTAGGACAGAGAAGAGGACACACGTCCGTCCATGTGGCAGGTGTAGGAGGTGTTCTGTGTAGAAATTCACACAAACATGAACATCTGCAGTTAAAGCTAGACAATTACCTGCAAAGAAAACATAAAACACAGACAGAAAACAAGTTCTACTCACTGCAGGTGTTCACAAACAGGTGACTCAGGAGAGAAGATAGAGCAGCAGGCAAGAGGCAAGATGACAAAGGCAGGCAGGACAGAGAAGAGGACACATGTCCGTCCATGAGGCAGGTGCAGGAGGTGTTCTGTGTAGAAAATCACACAAACATGAACATCTGCAAAAAGGAAAACACAGAGAAAAACATCTTCTCCTTACCTGTGTGGTGTAGATTTGTGGAGATGGAGGAGCTAGAGGAGGCTGGTCCATGAGGCGAGAGCATCAGATTGGTGCTGTTGAAACCCACACACAGACGTCAACATCTGCAGAAATGAAAACACAGAGATGAACATCTTCTTACCTGTGTGGTGTGGTACAGATGTGTGGAGATGGAGGAGCTAGAGGAGACTGGTCCATGAGGCAAGAGCAACAGGTTGGTGCTGTTGAAACCCGCACACAGACGTTAACATCTGCAGAAATTAAAAGACAGACAAGAACATCTTCTCCTTACCTGTGTGGTGTGGTGTACTGTTCATGTGTGGAGATGGAGGAGCTACAGGAGGCTGGTCCATGAGGCAAGAGCAGCAGGCTGGTTCTGTTGAAACCCAAACACGTCAACATCTGCAGAAATTAAAACACAGAGAAGAACATATTCTCCTTACCTGTGTGGTGTTGTGCGGATGTGTGTAGATGGAGGAGCTAGAGGAGGCTGTATCATGGGGAGAGAGCAGCAGGTTGGTTGTGTTGAAACCCAAACACGTCAACATCTGCATAAATGAAAACACAGAGAAGAACATCTTAGCTGTGTGGTATGGTGCAGATGTGTGGATGGACCAGGGGGCCGTGATGCTTTGGAGGCTGTCGAGAGAGAGATGATGATTACAGTAGATGTAGCTATAACATAAAACAAAAATAAAGTAAAAAAAATTAACATGTCTTTGCTGTACCTTTCTTTGGATGCTGTGCAGGTGGGTAGGTCAGTGATGGGATGATGGAGCTGCTGGAGAGGAGGGGGAGGAGGAGGAGTAGCAGGCTGTGAACATAAGCAGATACAAATTGATTAACAGATGAAGTTACTGTGTGTAACATTACACAACTCAGAAAAATAAAATAATAAAAATAACATTTTGTTACAGTACCTGGAGGGAGGGAGCGGGAGGGGGGGTCTTTTACTAGGGAGAGGGTGAGCTGTCCATGGACTCCTCCTGGCTTGCCGATGGTGTTTCTGGTGGTGCACAAGCAGATCCTGGAGGCGGTGCTGAGACCTTTGTCACAAATCGTAGCATGCTGCTCTGCACCTCCTGCTTTTTTTTCATCCAGGATCTGCTGGTAACACGCCATGTTGTCCAGGACAGCTTGAGAGACCTTGGAGAACCTCTTCCCATCGGTGTCCTGCGCCTCAATCCTGATGAAGCAGCTGTGAAGGTCTTTAAAGGCCTTTGCCAACTCCTACCTGGTGAAGGTCTTGGACGGAGGGATGGGGGTGACCTGCTCTTCTTCCTCATCCGGGACATAACTGTCCAACTGCATGAGGTCGTCCGGGGACAACTCCTGTCCTGCTTCACCCAACAGCTGTTGGACATCGTCCTTGTCCATCTCGAGCTGCAATGACCTGCCCATCTGCACAACGTCCTCGATGACACTGGCCACTTCCTGGGAATTGTGTGCATCCTGAACAAGCTGTGGACACAGCTTCTTCCACACGTTGCACAAGTTGTTCGGCATCACCCGTCCCCAGAAGTGACCAATGTTCTGCACAGCATCGTAGATGTTGTAGTTCTTCCAGCAGTCTTTCAGGGTGACTTCTGGAGAGTTTTGTGTTGCCTCCAAAGCGTCACGGATGACCCTCTGAAGGTAGTACGCCTTGAACATACTGATAACCCCCTGGTCCATTGGCTGGATCAGACACGTGGTGTTCTGCGGCAGGTACACCACCTTGACATTTGGGTTCAAGTCGGTGAGATCAGGAGGGTGCCCTGGAGCGTTGTCCAACACCAGTAGGACTTTAAAAGGAATGCTTTTGTCATTGCAAAATCGCCGGACATCTGGCATAAACTGTTTGGTGAACCAATGTGAAAACACAGCCAGTGTCACCCAGGCCTTCCGATTTGCAGTCCAATAGACTGGCAACTGTTTTTTATAAACATTTTTGAAGGCTCTGGGGTTTTCAAATTGATACACCAACAAAGGCTTCAGTTTACAATCCCCAGAAGCATTCCCCCCGAACAGCAAGGTCAAACGCTCCTTGCCGACCTTGTGACCTGGTGTTGTTCGTTTGTCTCTACTAATGTAATGATGAATTCAATTTATAACGCACTTTTCATTAGTGAAAATCTCAAAGTGCTACATACATTCATACACCGGTAGCGACAGACTACCATGCAAGGTGCTTTCCAGTCCTAGTGGGAGCAACTCGGGGTTAAGTGTCTTGCCCAAGGACACAACGACACATGGTGTGGGGAACCGGGATTCGAACCGCCAACCTTCCGATCGGGGGACAACTGCCATTACCACTACGCCACGGCCACCCGTAGGTACGGTCGGGCAAACGCTTCCAGAACAGCCATGTCTCATCGACATTGAACACCTGCTGGGCAGTGTACCTGCCATCCCTGATGATCGCAACCAGTGTTTCAGGGAAGGCATCAGCTACCTCGTGGTCAGCACTGGCGGCCTCACCTGTTTAAATGCATACAAACATGACACGTTTAAGCTGTTGTAACACTGTAATAAAACGAAAAATTAAAGAAAAAAATCGTAAGTCGGGGACTACCTATTAAAAAATAAAAAATGAGAAATTAAATGCTCACCCTGTATCTTCAGGTTGTGGAAGTTGGCTCTCTCTTTAAAGTGCCGAAACCAACCTTTGGAGGCGTTGAACTGCTCTGGTCCACTGCCCCCCTCTCCCCATCACCCCCGCTGACGTGCTGCTTGAAGTCCCTTCTCCAGGATCGATCTGTGCAGACGTGCCTTCGCTAGAGTCACTCTGTGATGCCCTCCCTGCACCTCCCCCACTACACGCTTGTTCTTGCAGCCTTTTCCCCCTCTTTTTTCCTTCTTTTTTCCTTTTTTTCTTTTATTCTTTTCCCCCTCTTTTTTCCTTTTTTTCTCTTTTTTCTTTTTCCTTTTTTCCCTCTTTTTTCTTTTTTCCTCTTTTTTCTCTCTTTCCTTTTTCCTTTTTTCTCGTTTTTCTTTTTCTTTTTTCCTTTTCCCCCTCTTTTTTCCTTTTTTCTTTTTCCCTCTTTTTTTCCCTTTTTTCTTCTTTTTTCCCCTGTTCTTTTTCCTTCTTTTTTCTTCTTTGTTTCCTTTTTCTTTTTTCCCTCTTTTTTCCTCTTCTTTTTCCTTTTTCCTTTTATCTTTTTCCCTTTTTTCTTTTTCCTTTTTTCTCTTCTTTTTCCTTTTTCCTTTTATCTTTTTCCCTTTTTTCTTTTCCCTTTTTTCCTTTTTTTTTGTTTGTTTTTTTTTTTCTGTTTTTTTCTTCTTTGTTTGTTTTTCTTTGTGTTAGTTTGTTTTCTGTTTGTTTTTCTTTGTGTTTATTTGTTTGTGTTTGTTTGTTTTCTGTTTTCTTCATTTGTTTTTGTTTTTGTTTGTTTGTTTTTCTTTGTGTTTATTTGTTTGTTTTTCTTTGTGTTTATTTCTTTGTGTTTGTGTTTTTGTTTTCTGTTTTTTTCTTCTTTGTGTTTGTTTGTTTGTGTTTGTTTTCTGTTTTTTCTTCTTTGTGTTTATTTGTTTGTGTTTGTTTGTTTGTGTTTGTTTTCTGTTTTTTTCTTCTTTGTTTGTTTTTCTTTGTGTTAGTTTGTTTTCTGTTTGTTTTTCTTTGTGTTTATTTGTTTGTGTTTGTTTGTTTTCTGTTTTCTTCATTTGTTTTTGTTTTTGTTTGTTTGTTTTTCTTTGTGTTTATTTGTTTGTTTTTCTTTGTGTTTATTTCTTTGTGTTTGTGTTTTTGTTTTCTGTTTTTTTCTTCTTTGTGTTTGTTTGTTTGTGTTTGTTTTCTGTTTTTTCTTCTTTGTGTTTATTTGTTTGTGTTTGTTTTTTGTGTTTGTTTTCTGTTTTTTTTTCTTTGTGTTTGTTTGTTTGTGTTTGTTTTCTGTTTTTTTCTTCTTTGTTTTTTTTGTTTGTGTTAGTTTGTTTTCTGTTTGTTTTTCTTTGTGTTTATTTGTTTGTGTTTGTTT